>JAVCKT010030899.1:0-11172 GCA_032273925.1 Rhynchotus rufescens | reverse complement strand
TTCCTGTGGAACTTTTGGTGCCTCAGCTTGTGGCCGTTTCCTCTAGTCCTGTCACTGGCCACCACTGAAAAGAGGCCACCCCCTCCTCCTCACTGCCTCCCTTGAGGTATTTATAGACACTGATCAAGTCCCCCCTCAGCCTCCTCTTCTCCAGGCTGAAGAGGCCCAGCTCCCTCAGCCTCAGGTGAGGTGATGTGATATGTCCCATCAAGGCAGGCAGCCCCGGTATCTGCTTCCCACCCACCCTCGCGCTTCCAGCTCAGCCCGACCTGCTCCATGACGCTGCCATACAGCTCCTGCCTGCAGTTCCCAGCAGGGTCACTTCACAGAGTGTCCAAAACACATTGGAAAATGAGAGCACTCTCTCCAAGAAGGAAGAAAAAGGGTTGAGAAAGTGCAGTGTCAGTTCAGCAAGGCCTGGCGCTGGGGAGGGCTTGCCGAGCAGAAAGGATTTATTACAGTTGCAGCAGCTGGTGCAGGAAGTGTGTGTGGCTGACAGAGGATAAAGCAGGAGGAAGAACAAAAACAAATTTCAAAAAAAGCAAGACCAACACCCTTCTCTATACGCAGTGTAGTTGTCCGGTTTAAAGCAGCCAGTGAATGAGCTCCCACTTGCTATTTATTGATGACTGAAGTAAGAGGACGAAAGCTCAGCCCCCGCATCTGCTTTGACATTCCGTAGACCAACATGCCAAATGGAAGCAACAGCAACACATTTGATGGTCCCGTAGTTTTGGGTTCATCCAGACCTTGACCCCGTAAGGCTGGTTAGTGGCACGTGGACAGAAGGAAAGGAAAAGGAGTTTCCAGTTTGCAGGGAAGGACGAGTTTCTGTCAGACTCTTCACTGGGGCTCTTCCTCCGCGGCGCCAGGGCAGAGCCCTGGGCGGGCTGAGGTCACTTGGTACTGAGGCCTTGGCCGGGTAGCAGCAGGTGGACCTCTTCCAGGTATCATCCTTAAGTATCTGAACTGACATTTTTTTATCCTTTTTCTTCTTTATTTTTGGTGGCAGGCCTGGCGGCACGGTAACATTCTCGATTTCTCTTTGCCAACATGGCGCTGGGCGCGGGCGGCGCTGCAGCAGCCACGAGGGCAAGGCCGAGGCCTCGGAGCCGCGGCCGGCACGGGCACCGCGAGGGCACCGCTCCTGTGTGTGACAGCACCAACACTAACACTAACCCCCGCTAACCCCAGCGGCCTGGAGGCTGCTCGGGGCTGCCGGCGACGCGCACTCGCTCAGCAAAACCGCCCGGGACCGAAGGACACCACGCGCTGACCTTTACTACAGCCCCGGCACCCTGCAAGTCCTGACATGACTTCCCAGAGCGGCTGCCCCTGCACATGCAGGACAAGGCTCTTTTACCAACACTGCTGCGGAAACTGCCCCAGGAAAAAAAAAAAATCTTTATCATACTTCTTTTTTTTTTTCTCAGATTTATTTTTTGCAGATTCAACAAGCTTTCACTTGGCCTCTCCAAACTGCTGCAGTGACTTCACTAAGCTCTGCGAGCTTCAGATGAAAAGCTAATGAAAACTAACACGGGTCTCATCTGTCCTGGTTACTTACTCAGACGGCTGCAAAAATTGAGAAAAAAACTCCTCCACGTTTGCCAAAGGGCACAGGGCCCTGAGCACCGTCCTGCTGCACTCTGCTGCCTCCCCTCACTGCTGTCATCCTTTTTTAAGTGCGAGTTACAACAACCTCCCACACGGCAGGAGTGCAAGGCAAGTGTCATTGCCTCTGATGGACCTTTTGTCTTCCCAGGAAATAAGTGATGTCCTCAATAGGCGGGCAATAGGACAGCAGTAGAAAGGACTGACGGACTCATTGGGACTTTTTTTGGCTAAGGACTCAAAGCCCTTGAGCTCCTTCTCTCTACCTCTTACCAGCTCCCCTTTTGCAGTTGTCCCTGTTTGATCCCAGCAGTCATCCAGAGTCAGATAGCTGGTGCTCGGTGTACTGCAGTGCAGTTCAGTATTATTCTTTATGGAGATTCTTTTATCTAAAAAGACTGTACAAAGTTCTTGTTTTCCTGAGCACATCAAAAAAGCAGGCAGGCAAACAGTGAGAACCTGTCTGTGCCCATCCTGAAGCCTTTTCCAGCAAGCACTTTGCCCCAATGCTCTCTTTTTCTGTTATTTTCAGTGTTTCTGACCTTGTTTTACTCTGCCCTTTGCATTTCCACTCTGCACTTTTGATGTTCTTCCTTTTCCTCCTACATGAGCGCATATGACTCCACAAAGTGGTGGCTTGGCTACCTTTCATCCACATCATTTCCCAGCACACTGTAGCTTGGCCTGTACAGCTTGGCTTGTGATACTGGTATAGTATTTTGCATGGTTGACTGCACTGTTTTCATTTTCCAGGAGTCATCCAACTGATTCCTCATGCAAAGCTCATTTTAACTTCCTATATCTTATCCCATAACTTTGTGTTCCTATTTTCACCAAGGAATTATCGGCTCATACACATTCTGTTGCTGCTTGAAAATGACAATAAATTGCAATTGCACTCGTGGGATTTTGCAAACAGTCAAAATTATGTGGGAGTATTTGCACAGACTTGATGAAGAGCACGACGACAATTCAGTACGACGTCCTGCTCCTCACAGCCCCGGTTCCTTCTGCCCGTTCGCCAGGGTCTGCCCCCACTGAACTGCCCTCAACTACCCCGTGAAATGATCCATGTTAAAGAAATGCTTTGGGGCTGCTCTTCCACATTAAAGCATGGCCAGACACTTGGATTAGCACTCCTAGAAGGAATATCTCTCCTATCTTGGAGGCATATGCTCTCATGGAGGCTTTCTCTGTGCCATCTTGGAGGACCTGGGAGAGCAGTGAAGGGAGCAGAAAGTGCTTTCTAGAGATGCGGGTGCAACAGGATGACTTGAACCAGAGATACAGGCCACAGAAAGAGTGGAAACACAGAGCACACCCTACGGATTCCACAGTTATCTCTCCCCGTGCCTTTTTCCCGCATAGCATTGCTATGACTGAGCCAAATCACAGAGGAGCACGACGAGAGAGGTTCTTCATCCCAGCCAGGCTGTCCAGGGGGAGGAACGAGGTGCTCACGTAGGTATTTTGACTACCAAATGAACCCAATGCTAATGCTGAGGGCAAAGGGAGAGGAAGATTAAATCTAGTGAGCAGAAAACTAATCAGCATTAGCACTGTGGCTAGGATGGCAAAACTTGTTAATGCACTTGCTTTCTGAAGACTGAAAGCAACATTTTATTTGTTGCCTTGTGGCAATGCACGATTGCATCAGCGACACGTTATAAAAGAAGTAGGAATATTTGATGCTGTGTGTAAGTGCAGTTTGTTAAGGAAACAGAAATACTGACTTGAAGTTAATCAGTCCTTGATAACCAATGCTGTAACATAAAACGTAAAAGCTTTTCTGAGGTCATCTATTCTAAGCTGGATAGAGCCCAGCATGTTTTAGTTTTTAAATAACTCATTCCCATGACCTTTGCAACTCACTAACTTACACGACCATGAAAAAAAAGAGCCTCATACACATGACTCAGGCAGCCTTAGGGTTGCTGAAATTTAAGAAGACAACCTACATAACGTGATCACAAGCAAAAGGAAAATAAAAGACTTATTATATAACATCCAGTCAAACAGAGAGAACCTCTGCAGCTATACAAAGCTGTGCTACCGAGATGCACTTGAAGTTCAAAGACATTTTGAAGAGAGAGTCTGATGTGGCTGCTGTTTAGCCCCAGTGCTCAGCATCAAAGCTGGTCAAAGAGATAATCTTACCTCTCCAAATACTGCCCTGAAATACTTAGCTTACAATCTGGACCTGCTCCAGGACACATGAAACACATTGAGCAAATCGGACCCTGGGGAAAGAGGAAGGTGCCTGCATTCCCAACTTGCAAACCCAAAGCATCCACAGGAAACGCTTCCCGCGAGCTCCTGGGAATGAGGAGGGCAGCTCTCACCTTCGGTGCACTGAGCATCTTCCCGATGCTCCCCGAGCTCTCTGGACATTCCTCGGAGGCGCAGGCCATTTGTGTGGGTTAAACCCATAAGCTGGCTCCAATTCCCTGACCCTCAGCCCTGCGGACAGCAGTGATCCGTGCAGCAGTGACCGTGCGGGACAGACCCGCCGCATCCGCAGCCCAGAGAGGCACCCGCTGCCAACCCAGGGCACGAGCAGACCAGCATCCCTACGGGATCCTGTGGGAAGCTCCCTGGCCGGGATGAGCAGGCCCCGAGGGCGGCCTGCTGGGAATGCTGCCTACACAGGC
Organism: Rhynchotus rufescens; assembly: GCA_032273925.1. Taxonomy (NCBI): domain Eukaryota; kingdom Metazoa; phylum Chordata; class Aves; order Tinamiformes; family Tinamidae; genus Rhynchotus; species Rhynchotus rufescens. The sequence continues at coordinate 6,907 of JAVCKT010030899.1, read as the reverse complement.
AGGAATCCACGGGCTGCCTCCGGGCCTGAAGGCCACAGGCAAAGCTCGCTCTGCTCCTCGGAGCCACGGAGCTGCTCCTTGGGCTTGCCCCTCTCTCACCACATAATAGCCCAGCGGCTGAAGTTTATTGCCACGAAGTGGAAAATGCTGGTAGATTTTCACCTTCGGTCCACAGTGTCTGGTTTGCCAGGAGAGCTCGGCTGCTCAGGGCACTTGCAGAAAAAAAAAAATTACTAGCCCTGGCTTGAAGGCTTCAAATGTTCGTAAATGTTTATATTAAATAAACGACATTCTTGGCTGTCTGTCTGTGCCTAGACCCAGAATACCTCCTTCCCACCCAACAGGAAAGCAATTTCCTTGTTTTGAGAAGCACACTGTCTAGGGACAACAGACAAGCCAGGCCCAAGGTGAGAGGATTAAACAAATAAATTCGGGAGTTGTTTTCTAAAAATACAAAGCAAACAGGCAGTATAAAGCAAACAGTAAATATTTGTGTAGTAGGCTCACAATAACTCTTTATTAACCAAGGTAACATTAAACTAACTTGTCTTTCTTTCACAGAAAACATGCTTTTATGTTCGTATCAAATATACAATTTAATCACCTAAAGACAGGCCTAGACCTTTTTTCCACATCATTCAGGCATAGGGAAACAGCAAGGGAAGTGGAAGAGGTCCCTTTTGTACTGTCCTCTTTCTACCCTCCTCTGTTATGAGTGGAAATGGAACTTGATCTAACTCCAGAGCCTAAGGCAGCTAAGGATGGTTAAGAATTTGCTTCTGGTTCTAAATCTAGATTTCAGAGGCAAACTTTATCTTCTGTAACTACTTTCTGCTCCAAAGTACATGCTGAAGCCAAGAAGAGCATCAGTGCTGGTTGCTTCTCTTCATTGCTGGAGCAGACTGTGGTTCCTTGGGATAACTGCGCTCAGTGCTGTTCCCATCACTGCCTCCTGACCTTGTACATCCTCGCCAAGACGAGCACACGCAGCACGCTCACATTTCTGCAAATGCACCTGCCCTGACTATCTGGTAGTGTTGCTGGGCCTGTAAGTCAGACGTTTAATTGCAATATGGAAGAAGATGCAGGTTGTGCTGGATGGTTTCTTCATTTCTTGAAGACTGAGGAAACTCTTTGTGAGAGCAGAGGGTCTATCATTGCTTGCAGAAGCAGGCTGTGGGGCTCCAGCTCCGTATGAGAGGCTTCCCACAGCTTGCCATGTACTTACTTTGTAGTTTGCAGTGCAGGGATGTTAAATCTAGCCATTAGCATTTCCTAAAAGAAAGTTTACATAGTGTGCATAAACATATATGGTGGCTGTTTATGTTAAAAAAAAAAAATGTCAATCTTAGATGAACATATTTCTATCATCTGCTCACTGATAGGATCTTAGATTAATTTCATATTAGACCTTAAATGAACTCAAGAAGCTAAATAAAACTTGTCATCCTAGGAGCTAGCAGACTGGAGACACAAGATAGGATAACGTAGCAGGCAACAAGGTGGGATGTGTGACCAAAACTGGAGTGTTTCACAGAACATACAGCTTTTCAGATCTGTGTGAAAGGGGGAGAGGAAAGGGTTGGTCTTGCCAGAATGAGGAAGATGGTCAAGAACCTGTGAGGCTATGGCAAGTGGAAGGATATTGATGATTTTAGTACGAACTGCAAGGACTCTGATGAACAGCTAACACCCAACCTGACTGGTGTGCAGAGGAGCTCTGGTTCAGCACAGGGTTAAGCATCTCTTGCTCCCAGCTCTGTGTGCTTTGGCACACTCAGAACTGAGGCAGTGACGCAGCTTCCCCATGCTGCACAAGTAATAGGTGCACCTTCTCCTTCAGGCCCTTGGGACATTGTTTAGGAAGATCCTCATGATGGCAGGTAAAAAACACTGCACCTCTTCCCTGTGCTGCCTTTGACACCGCGGCCCTGAGCGGCCTCCTCGGGCCCCAGCAGCACCGCGGAGCTCTGCAGGAGCAGCCAGCCCCAGTTCGTCCTCCCTTGGCAGCATCCAGTAAATCTGATGTCAAACCAGCCAACTGTTTTTACAGACCATCCATACACTTCCCATCTCTTGACTGCAGTGATCTACAGTAGATATGAAAGGGTAAGGCCGATAGCAATTTCTGCATGATTTCAATTTCAGAAGAAGCCCACATGATAAATTAAACCAGGACGTCATTTTCCTGGCAGTAAGCATGGTGTTTTATCTCTTACTAAGCATAAAGCTATTGCACTTACGGAAAAACTGAGGCAGGTTCCTCTCCCGACCTCAGTCTCCACTGCTTCCCTTGGAGCCTGCAGAAACTTTTTGCATGGCAGACACCGTAACTGCAAATGTAGTTACTTTTTTAAATAACCGGAACAAAGAAAGTAAATACAAATGATGAACAACAGCTGGAAAAGGGATGAGCCCCTTCAGAGCCAAGATAACTCTAGCAGATGACCTCTTGATACCTAAAACTGCTCACAGCACAGATACAGTAGTGTCATAAATGCCATTCCTGAAGCATGCCAAAAAAGAAAAATCTCTCCACTAGCACTGCAGATCAGTATGTCCTTTGTCAAGGTGTCAGAATGCTGTTTTCCTCAAACTGGATACCAAATCTTGAAAGATCTACTACCAGGTGAATAGTGCAAACTGGAGCGAAGCTCCTACCAAATGCACAGAAGCAGACACAAGCTGAGCAAGGAAAATGCTGATTAGTTGTAAGGAAAAAAAGGCTTCAGGAGGGAAGCAGCCAAGCACTGGAAGAGAAGCTCAGAGAAGCCCATCCACCCCAGGGAGGCTCTGGGCTGCACCGGCCAAGGGCCTGGGCGACCTGACCTGCTGGAGGCTGGTCCTGCTCTGCCCGGGAGCAGGGCTGTGTACGACCTCCGGAGCTTCCCTCCAGCCTAAATTCCAGCATAAATCTAGGGCCTTGGATTCCGTCTGCTTTCAAATAATAAATGAATTAAAGCCTGCCAGACCCGGTGCTTTATTTCAGAAAGGCACAAGTGGGGAGACAGAGGGTCTCGAGGGGAACAGAATAAACACACTATCCCTGGGGAGGGGATATTGATGGCAAAATATCCATAGAGAGCAGTTTTCTTTGGAAATCACCAATGGTCTCTTCCTGACTGTTTTAAAAAGCGCGGGCGAGGGACGAGTCATCTCTGCTGAACCCTGAGACCGTGTTGTTCAGCACGGGGCTTTCCCCTGGGGCTGATGCTCCTCAGAGGCTTTACCTCTAAGTGCCCCTTTGCAGGGCTCAGCGTGAAGTTTCCCCCTGTGAAGTTTTCACCCCCTGACCCATTCCCGGTTCCCAGGAAGGCGGCAGTGCGAAGGGAGCAGCAGTGCCCTGCAAAGCAGACACTGAGCACGAGTGCCACTGAGCACATGGGTGAGCAGCACACGGAGGGACCGGCACAGGCCCTTGCTACTTACAGGCACGCTGCCTGCTCTGAGCTTTACTGACACTTCTCTGGGTGTTTGGTTGGTTTTGGCTTCCAAAACTTTAACAAGCCGTCAGTGCAAACGTTTTCTTATGCCCCAGGTTGGTACAGCAGCATGCCAGGTGGAAGAGTTTGATCTGTGCACAGAGTTTGGAGATTTTTGAGGTTTTCTAGGAGAGGCGGCTCTTACAGCAGTCTTGTCACAGGAGCTAAATGGCGTTTTTAAAACACTGTGTGCAAAGATATTGCAAAATGTTGTGTAGTCAGGGGATCAGGTGAAGTATTCCTGAGGTGTTTCTGAACTGACTTTCTGTAATACCGAACAAATAAAATATTTTTACAAGCCCTTATTTAAACTAGGCTATACAAACACTTGATTTAATATGAAAATGCACTTGGATGATCTGTAATGGCTTTCCCTGGAAATCTGTGTAGAAAGTGTAGGGAACTGCTGCAGCCCTTGCAGTGCTATTTGCCTATTGATTCTGCAATGCAGAATTACTCACTGCTGGCAACAGACACAGTAGATGAGCCTCGGTATCCTGCATCATCACACGCAGGGATCAGCTTCTCATCCAAGGAAATAGTGAGTCTCCACACAGCTTGAGGTAATTACATAAAACTCATTTCCATCCATACCCCATGTATTGATCTCATGGATCCATTAAACATGGAACTCATGGTTTTAGTCAAGATTTTTCACTACAATTAGCAAAAATGGACAGTTGCTCAAAGTTAAAAGAAAAGAGGTCTTGGCAGCAGCAAGGCAAGGCAAAGGAAGCCTCGCATTCCGTTTGGGCTGCAACATCCAGCTCCTGGCACGTCAGCAAACTAGCACGAGCTTAAGGACCAAAATGTCAGCCAAGTTTTAGTTTTTTTGTCTTTCATTTATGGGATTTATATGGAGCTGCTAATGCCAAATTCTCTTCTGTCTTGACAGTTTAAAATTCAGATTTAATGTGTGTAATAATTTTAAAGTAGAAAAAAAAAAAAACTATTTTCTAACTTACTCCTCTCTTTGCTGTGTTTTAACTATACTGCTGTTTAGACATTTCCTATCTGTGTTCAGAGATATCTAGTATTCACATAATGCCATGAGAGGGGGAGCTCTAAATGTTTCTTTTGGCCTTACATCAGGGAGAAATTGGGATGAATAAAATGAAAAACAACAGGCGCTATAACACCAATTTTGCAATTTCACAGCATGCTATGGGGAATCAAATTAACAGTTGTAAGATATCCTGAAGACTTGAAGTGCCAAATGCTAATGATGTTGTGGTTTTATTTTTCCTCAATAGGCAACTATAGACTCGTGCCACTCTCTTAGGAAGTCGAAGCACGAATCCAGTGCACATCCCTATCTGAGAGTTAGAGCTGTCAGGTTTAAAGCAGAGTTGTCAGGCCAGTCTCCTGTCCTCCCACCTCATCAGCGATTTTCTCTTGGCAGGCAGGCACATTCCCCAAGCTGACAACAAATTTCATTTCAGACCGTTCAGATATTTAAAGCTAGAGCACTAGGAGGAGGAACTTCCTCACTGTGAGGGTGACAGAGCCCTGGCACAGGCTGCCCAGGGAGGCTGTGGAGTCTCCTTCTCTGGAGGTCTCCAAACCCGCCTGGATGCCGCCCTGTGCCCCGTGCTCTGGGTGTCCCTGCTGGAGCAGGGGGTTGGACTGGATGATCTCTAGAGGTCCCTTCCAACCTCAACCATCCTGTGATTCTGTGATAACCATTTCCTCTCCTACATGGCAGAACCAGCTCATTCAGTACCTTGCTTTTCCTCTACCCATTCATTAGAAGAGAGCAGAGAAAGGGCATCACTTCGGCAAAATCCCAAATTCCAACATTTGCCTCCCTTGCCTCAAAGTCAGGCAAATTCCGTGATTCAGCATCGCGAAGCCATTAAGGACACAGACAACCTCAGTACAGGGAAAGACCCCTACCCTTCTCCCCAGAGGGCTGGAGGTGGATCCGTCAGGATTTCTCCCACATGGAAACACCCCGTCAGTCCTCTTGGACACCTGTGTGAAGAGCAGCGTGCTCTTCCCCACAGAGAGCAGGACAGGACCCCTCTCCTCGCGTCCCCTGGCACCAACCACTGCCACCAACCCCTCATCCAATACAGGGTCTGGCGGTACAAAAACCTAACTTGTGTTTCCAGCCATAAATAGGAGATAATCAACAGTGATTTCACAACAACCCGTTTCTGTGCATCTGCTAATACCCCTGTCACACCAATATACCCAGGTGCCGCGCTCTGCTCCCGCAGCTTTTACATCCTCATCACGTAAGAGGATGCTTTAAATGGGCCTCCTTATATAGTTTTTAGGTACATTTTCTAAATTCTGGTGCTTCATAGCCACTTTTACAGAAAAACATGTAAATGCTTGTTTTTGCAGCACACTGCCACTCTATTTCTATCCATGTGCTACTGTTAAAAAAGAATGTAAATTATTCATCTTGCCTGCCAGTTAATCAAGTCTTTAATGTACAATGGTGTTTGGCAGATCAGTTAGCATATTCTTTTCTCAAACAAACTTCAAAGAGAGGATGGTGGGGTACACTTCCAGATAAACAGATAAATGTGATAAATGTGATTTTAATATTTTGTCTTCCAACTGCTGCTGTGGACGGCTGTTGTGTTTTTAAGGATGGCGGCATTTTATGCCCCTAGCTGGCCTTCATTTGGATGGCCACTGGGTAGGATACACGTCCCTTGTATCCCAAGTAGAGCTCTTGAGTCTTTTGAGAACCAACAGCAGAAGATTTTGTTTCCTCCACTGGTTTCAGCCACTAACGTCCTACAAAAGCCGGATAAAGACACGGGAAGAGTCAAACCCGAGGTTTTGCGGGCACTGCTAACGCTGCCCGTCACCGGCTGCCACCCGGCTTCGCAAGGCGGGCATCCCGGCCGCCCTAAAAATAGAAAGGCACGGGATCATGCGCATCTGCAACCGGGGACAGTGACAATCCAGGGAATTAAAACTTCGTGGAACTTATGTAGCTTTTATTATTATAATTCCCGCATTTACATGAGGGGCGGGGAGGCTGCAGCGCCTGGGGAGCCCACGCAAGGGCACCTCTGCACATGGTGGCCACAGCAAGGCCCGTTCCCCCCAGGCCCGCAGAAAGGGAGTCCCAGGGGGTCGCCGTCCAGGGCAGCGGCCTCTCCCCGGTGTCCAGGCGCTCCGGGGGAGCCAGGGCCCAGGGAGCAAGGCGAACACAGACACCCCAACAGCGCGCGGGCTTTGCGGGCCTGGGGGTGACTGACCACGCACAAAGGCAGCTCGTGTGTATTACACGGCGGAGGAAAAGCCGTTTCCCTCTCTGTGGGGCTGATTCGGGCTCGCACCCGCTCCGCGCCCAAGCGCAGCTCCCCCGCGGGGGCGGAGGGGCGGCCCCTTCCCCTCCCCTCCCCACCCCGGGGCGCGGGCGCACGCGGCGGGGCGGGCGCTACGTCACCCCCGCGCTC
>JAVCKT010030896.1:9472-21665 GCA_032273925.1 Rhynchotus rufescens | reverse complement strand
AAAAGGTCAACAGCTCTAGAACTAATTAAGAAAAAGTTCATTTCCATAAATCAAAAGACTTCTCTAATATTTACACCAAAGACAATACGGCAAAGAACCAAAACTTTTGACTATGTGCAGTTTTAGACAAAACAAGGAGGTCAGCAGGCTTAGTTGCCTTAAAATAATCTCTGGACCAGTACAGAGCGATGAGAAAGTCCTTTCTAGCTGACCTTGCTTTCTTTACCATCTACAGCTGTCAATTTTGAGGAATATTGTTTACCACAGAAGACAGTTCCTTATTGTTTAAATAAATTCATCAAGGAAGATTTTGGGAATCCCCTTCTGGGAAGATGGCTTCTTAACAGCATTGCTAAATATTTGCCTAATGATTTAAAAATGAAACCCCAACTGAATGTTTGGCTGCATTGTCAAACTTTGCATTTGAGAAAATAATCTATCTTGGCTACAAAAAAACAATAAATATTGCTAATAAAAATAATCTTTGGAAACTATTCAGTTGGCTTCCTTTGGGGATTTTTATACTGCATGTGAAAAATAGACAAGCATGTAAAAGAAACGTTCTTTGTATCTTGCATAGTTTATCTAGTCTATCCCATCCTAACCTATCAAATTTAAATTTTTCTTTTTTCTTTTTTAAAGTATCATAAATATGGCTTCTTTAAGTCAAAAATGTATCTCCTTGTCTCCTTTAAAAAAATTTAATCATCTGCAGACAGTCTTGCTCAGCTGTCAAAGCGTTCTCTCTTCTCAGAAAGGAACAAAATCTGAACAATTGTTTCTTCCACAGAATTCCATTAAAAATTTATATAATCATAATACAAAACCACTGTAAGTTCAAAGATCTCCGTGAACTCATCTTTGCAAGCAGAACTTTTCCAAAAACCATCAGAATTTCATCATTAAAAAGTAGCCTTTTGTCTATTTGCAATATATAAGCACCATCAGAAAACAGAGAGGAGCTACAAAGACGTCTCCATAATGCAACTGCCCTGAGTTATATTCTGTTATAATTCATAAAATTTCTAATATCTTCATTTTTTTCTCAAATTCTAGGTTCATTTTTATTAATCCTAAAGAGGCACTGTGTGAATGCTGTGAAACCTGAGTGAAAAAATCACATTAAGCTAATCTTTCTGGTTCTATAACTCTTGAGCCTAATCTCATAGAGTCTGCAGTGAGTTGTGAAAGGTAGCTTCATAATACGTTAATGTATATGCTTGTTGAAAAATAACTAAAATATATGTATACTCCAAAACTTGGAAGCATTTCTCTAAGAAATGAATAGTCATGTTCACTTTTACTAAAACATTCCTTGCAAGACACGAAGTGTGTAGGCCTGGTTGGTATTGCGAACTATTGTGTGTTCTACATTATCCCATTTTTTCCCCCAAAAATGCACCCCAAACCACTCTGCCATATTTCCATTGCACATTAATTAAAAGAACACAGATTCTAAAAATGCCCATGTGGTTTTATTTGTTGGTTGGAAAGGAGGAGACATGTCACAGTTAAAAGAGAAAATTGTTATTTTGAAACATGAAATATTTCTGTGTCAAAACAAACATTCTTACCTTAGAGCCTAAGTGGTTTATAAATAACACTGTTAAGGCTCCTGCTATTAGATCAATACACTGCTGAATTTCAAGTGCCATATTCATGAAAAATAAAAAAGCAAAGCACCTAGAAAACAAAAATTTCCACCACCTTTCAGCAAAGTAAGCTGTTGGGGGAGGCAAGATTGTTTTTCAGGCACTAAAATACAATTTTTCCCTATTTTTTTTCCACAAAGTGAGTGGGGAATGGAGGGTATTAAACCAATATGCAATATTCAGAATTGCTAAGTGCCCTCAATTTCAACTACCTTTAACTCAGCATTTTACCTGACAAACTCAGCAACTTTAGGGCTTCACCCCAAAGCCATGTATACATAAAATGTAAAAGCAAGAATCCAGTTGTGCTGCAATGGTTCTCAAAAGAAAAAAAAATGAGGGGGGTTAAGGGGTGGAGCAGGCTGGAGGGAATGGAGAAGGAGGAGAGGAAGGAGAAGAAAGCAAAAAGCAACTCCAGCAATTTTTATCTTCTTTTCAAGCATTTTTCCTAACAGTTTCACCATTATTCTGTTTATGTTGCTTGTTTCCTTATATTAATTTTAAATAATTCGCCAGCTAAATAAGCGAACTTTAAATCTACGCATTAAAAAGCACAATACTGAAATTGTCAAAAGTTATGTTCTAGAAGTAGTTTTTCTTAACTGAGCACATTGTTACACAGGGAAATATTATGAATTCCCATTGATCTTTAGAATTTCTGAATCCAAAATCACAGATAATAAATCTACTGGTTTCATAAATAAAATATTACAGGATTAATCACTTCAGTGTTTATATATGCACAATACACAGTCCAGATAGTTCTTTTGATAAAATATGGTTTGTCCAAAGCATTTATTTCAGAAACAACACATCTTAAAAAACTGTAATAGTTCCAGTTTTATGGTGTAATGACTTTAATCTAACAAAATCTTTCAGGACTAAAATTAGCCTGTAAAGTAAGTTAGATTTAAAGCCAAGATTTTACTGCTTCCCATGATGATGATCTGGTGAATCACAATTTGATTTCTGATACTCAATAAGGAAATAACTTGAAAATAAGTACTTCAATTTTAAAATCATTTTCTTTTTTAAAGACACACTTGTATATTTTTACATCTCCATTGCCTTAGAAAACTTCCGTACTAGCTTATGACCAATGATCAATTAATAAGTGATCCAACAAAAGTACTTAAGATCCAACAAAAAAGGAGCGATTCTTGTTTTTCATCGTAGCCTTCCAGTTGAATTTCTGTGCAGTATTTCACACTCATGCCTGGCGACTACACCTTTCCTTTTCACTGGGAGTGGCATCTTCAAAGGAGAGGGAAATTGTGAACTGCTTTGTGAATAAGAGCACTTAATCATATGTCAAAAAGCTCATTTGCAAAGCTCTGCCTCCTCTCCATTGGTTTTTTTTCATATTTTGGCCTTTTCATCAGTCCCACAACCTTTCCTACCTTCCCCTTCCCCTGTCATCCCAAATCTTGCTTTTATTATATCCTTATCCCTTTTCAAACCATCTTCAATTTCCCAGTTTCCAGAAATCTTCACCTGATAAATCCGACAAATGCTACCCCCTCCTCAAACTCATCAGCCTTTGAAGAGTGCATTCTCTTTCTAGTCCTCATCCTTTGCGCAATCTGCAGTGTTTCCCCATACACCTTCTACATGTTATTTACTGTTTCCTCTGGTTCATGAGTCCTTCTCTCGCACTGATTCACTGGCTATTCAACATCACTTGCTCCCTGAACTCTCTCTGCAATGTGCTGTACAAGCCTCATCCACCAGCCTAATCCAAAATGATTACCAACATTTTCACGCCATTAAACTACCTGTGACAGGTTCACCATTCTCTATCTGCTCAACATCTTAGTTGATCTTGACATTACTCTATCCAGAATATGCTGAAAGCTATTCCTGATTTTTTTCCCCTGATCCACCACACCTTTCCTAAATTTCCCTAGAAAATGTAACTTTTATTATCTACCTGGCACATACACACCAAGTTGTAACAGAGCATCACAGAGCATCATCTCCTTTCTATCTCATATAATAAAAGACACTACAATAAACGCAAGCAGTGCCCTGCTGCCAGTAATTTTACTTTGACTTGTTTACCCTCTTTGCATTCTTCTGCTCTGGTGTCTTTGTAGATCATCACTCTTAGGGCTGACTGTCACTTAACTTTGTCTTACTTAAAAGTACCAGTGAGTACTATTCTTACTATATCAACATACTTACATACTATACTGATAAGTTAAATATTTTGCCAATGACACTAATTTTAGATTACTTGCTTAAGCCTCAGGCAAATTTCCTATTAAAAAAAAAAAAGTCTAAATCATCAAAGTCAAAATTCCCTTTTCTGTTACACTGACATATAGTTCACTCACAAATGACAAAAAAAGGAGGCAGGTGACAATTGCATGTCAAGCCTTCAGTGACAATCCCTCACTAACTTCAGCCCAAATGCTTCCCTTAAAACAGACATCCCTACTTGCTTAGTGCTTCTGAAAATCCATTCAGGCTTGTGAAGGTGGTCTTGAATACAAGCCAGGAACACACACGTGTCCTAGCTGTGTTTTTGCAAGCCCTGGTGAAGCTCAGCTGCAGAGATCACAGCATCATACTCTGGTGACCTCAACAAGATAAACTTTGTTTATAGGTCTTAGCTCTCTCCAGATGAGATCAGAGAGCTGTGCACTGGTAAGGACAAGGAAATGTGTTAGGGAGTCAGGACAGAATGCACGGAGCTCTTAAAAGGGCTCCATAATAAAAAGTACTGCCAACTAATAGAAAATGAATCAAATTCTTTCAGTGTTTTACCTCGTACCGTGAACCAATATAGTGGTTTTTAATTTGGCCTTCCCATTTTAACAAAACAATAGATTATAAAAAAGAAAAAACTGTTTTGAAACAAAAGAAAACCAAAAAAATAAGTCACAAGCCAAGTTTGAAAGCAATAAATGTACATTAAAAAAGGTAAATAGCAACCACAAGTTTTTTTCCCCAAACTATATCTTACATTTAATATGTACACTTAGCGCTTAATGAGAATGAAAATTATATATTTTGAGTTATCTAAGAGTACTCCGTCTAAACTAGAAAATAAAAATATTATAAAAATTGGTAAACTATTAAACTAGAATTTCATTAGGAATTTGTTTTCCTACATATAAACACAGAGAGACACACTTTGCATATATTTACACATAATGTGTGATATATATAGGCAAAGATTTCCAACTCCAAACCTAGTTTTCTATCTCATGAGAAATTCAAAACTTGTTTCAAGGAAGGCAGCTGTTCCATGGATGGATTTGGTTTCAGTCTGTGCAGCATCACTGTAGTCGTACATTAAATAAAACACAGCTGGACAATGCTCCACCTATTTCACCACCCTCTCTGCTAACTGCTTAGCACTAACATCTGTTGAAAACAACTTTATGAAATAGGGACATTATGGAAAAAAGTCTTTAAAATATCTCAGTTTCTTTCTATTTTTTTGAAAAGAAAGCCTCAGGTATACTCAATTAGATTTTAATGATAAATTTAACACCAACAATTCAGAGAAACTTGGTCAATCAAGCCTGTCTTGACAAAAATACACCATTACCACAAATACTTTTCATTTTGTGTGTTCGTTTTCTTCTATACTCCTATGTTAATATATACTTCTATGTTCAGTAACTCCTGCCAAGAGATGCATTGTTGTACAGTTTACCTTTTCATATATAATCATGACACATCAATAACTTCTTTGGTTGATAATCTAGCTATGAAATTTACTGCAATGTTGTGCAATCATTTTTAATTTAAAAAATAGACTCTTACTAGATTTTCTTTAGGAACTGAGAGCAGTCTGCAAGATATTAAGAGAAAGTCAAATACGTAAACACTTTTAAAAATGTATCCTCACACTCTGAAACAACCTTTCCAAACACACAAATAGTTTGTTCTTTTTCAGTCTTCCTCTCACCCAAGTGATTATTTCTACAGGTTAAAGTTGCATACAAAGGCTATGCTTCATTATAATCTGTCCTCGTTTTTTTCAGCTTCTCAATCTCCAAGTAATTCAAGAGTAAGATTTTTGTTTTAAAAATATGCATATATTTTCTTACTGACATAAAACTCAGCACATTTCAAATAATTCATACTTATGCTATTGGACTTAAAAAATACAATATATAACTACCTTTCACTATTTTAACTTTCCTAAGTTACAGTTGTGAAAAGGCTACACAACACTACAGAACATTAAACTATTGGTTTTCTAGGCTAGTATCCAGTTTTTGAGAGTGACCAATGACACAGGAATACATACAAATCCTACAAGTGTAAAACAGAATATTTTATTCATCTTCTAAGTTAGATCTTTGAACAAGTTAGAAATGTGTTCAATTACTCTTTTATCTATGTTGATGTAAACAAAAAGACGGGGCAAAAATTAAAAAATAAATAGTCACTATTTTAAAACTAGAATAGACAAAAGTCAAACAAAATATGTCACAGAAGTTAAAAAAAGCTGCAAATCTTTATATTAGCTTTGAGGTTTCTATGCAAAATTATCTAAATATTCTGTCAAAAATTACTATTTCACAAAAAAAAATTGCATTCCTTTTCTACTAAAAAAAGTCTAGACAGTATACAACAGATAAATTTTTAAATTTACTTCAAGTTTTTCTTCATCATTACCCAAAACCATAAAGTTTCCTGGAAGATATGAATTGATGAGAAAACTGAAGCCTACAAGAGTTACAACCAAATATGAAGCCAGAAGGGGATGAAGGGCCTATAAATTATTCCAAGAGCTAAAGCAAACATCTGTGGAAAGAAGCACCAATCTTAATCAGTACATTTCACTGATAAGCAACCTTACTCTTCCACTAGTTTTGTTGCGCTTAAATAAATAAATTTTTATCAAGTTGTAACAGTTTCCATTCCATAATTATTCTAAAATAAGGGAGTTGGAGACATCTCTGATGAAACAAACTATATGACTAAGAGCTGCATAAAAATGTATATTTCACTGCTTGCATCAAATTCACAGTCTAAACCTTTTGTTTATATTGTATCAAGAAATACTGAAATACTATAAAGTACAACAAGAAGAATCTGAACCCTAAATCAGCTGCCTAATGCACATGCCAAGCACAAAATTCTTTTTTAGATTTACCAATCCTATCAGGCTCTGAACCAACAAAGTGTTTAGCTTGCTTGAGCAGTGCACATGCTAGAAAATCTGAAAAGCACTTTTTTCTGGTGAATTATAGCACTCTGCAACTCACTCCTGCTAGAACTAAATGTGACACCTGTACTTGCAACTTTCTGCCTCTAGCAAATACTTTTATTATTACTCAAAGTTATAAAGAAAATATGTTAAATATATATATAATAAAAGCAACCAGTGTGAATAAGGTTCCTATATCCATTTCAGTTTAATAATCATAATACATGTTGCATTACTGCTAATAACACATTATAAAAAAGCTACTCATATAATTTATTGTTTTCTTTATATAGCTTATTCTTTTCTTCTAAATTATTATTTTTATTTTATCTTTGTAAGCTCTACTTACATTCCTTTAAGTAGTAAACCAAAGATACATACGTATCATTGTGGAATAAGACTGCTTCCTGTAACCATACATGAATCCAAAGTAAAATCCCTTATGCTGTTTTCATCAGGGTGTGACAGGCTTTCAAGATTTAGAATCACCTTTCATTACTATATTAGATAGTGCAAACATTTAGATAGTTCTTAACTATAAACTGTTTATTACATAAGAGAGAAATGCACTTAGAAATACAGCAGGGCACATTTTATCTTAGCTTATGATTGTCAGATTCTTTACTTCTGCTAGCTTGAGGGTACAGATAGTGATGTACTGGCTAAACCAGACGTATACAAAAAGGAATAATATATGAATCTGTTAATATTTGCTGCTGGCAAGGTTGTGTGTGATTTCCAGTTTCTGGAGCAGAGGTCTGGCACAAATACATATGGAAAGAAAGGGTGGGATATTATGGATATGGAAAACTTACCTTAAGTTTGAAAGGGAAATATAGTATATTTGGATACCTTTCATCTTGTATTTACACAAGACATTTCCAGATGTAGCCAGACTGCCCTCTTCAAAGCATGAAGCATGTTATATGCTTGGGGGAAACTGCAAGTTTTGACTGCTGTTTAGCTGCAGTAATGATATTCAGTAAACTCAGTGACTGTTCTTTAACATTGGCTTGTATCACTGAAAACATTTTAATTCTGTTAAGATGTCAATATAAAGCTGAAAGTCCATATAAGTAAGACCAAAACAAAATATTCAGAGAGGCAAGCAAATACTCCACCACTCAAGTAAAGGATCAAATCTAGCAGCGTGTAAAGAGAATCATATTGGAAAGTTGCAAACCACCACCAAGTGTGGCTAAAGCCACATTATGATTTCTGGTCAGTAGAAATTGTAGTTGAACAAGCCTAAACAAAATAATAAACGTTCTTAGTAGACTGATATCAGATATATCTTTCACAATTTAGTGCCAAGAGCTGTGTTTTGCATGTCTTAGCATACGCAGAAAGAACCCTGCAACTGTGCAACGATCCAACAACCTCTCCTTCCCAATGCACAGGTATAAATCCCCCACAAAGGACTTTCCAATTAATGGAGAAAATATTTACAGCAAGTCTCAGATCCTACTACTAGCTTTCATTACTCTGTCTGGCAACATCAGCTGTAAAATCCATTAAGGATAGAGAAACAAAGTTTACAAAAAAATTCCAAATAAGATCTGGGCTTCAATTCCCAACCTAAAACAAAAGGATCACCCCATTTAGGCCAAAAAAATTTATCTTCTGTGATCTTTCTGTATTATCCAATTCTGTTGTTGGTTTTACAGGACTTCTTCAAAACAGCTCCATTGTTTGTAAGACTTTTCACCTCTGAAAGCACTGCTTTAAAAACTTCTCTGCAGTCATACAGTGCAATACAAAACTGAACCTTACGAAAAGCCTTTCAAAGCAAACAATAACTAAATATAGAAAGGTATTTATCACACATCTATAAATCATGCAATTATTTGGAAAATAGTTTTAACATGAGTATTAGTAATTAAAAAGGTACGGAGTTTAGATCTGCTTAACTTCAGCGCATACTGTAACATTCCACTTTTCTTCCCCTTGTATTTTGAGGATAAGGTGGCTTAAGGGCATGTGGAAAACTGGTTATTGGGATTACTGCTTGATCACATCACTTTTGGGGACATTCGTGTGGGCAGTCTATTTGTAGAGTGTAGAATTTCATTATTAGTGTGTACTTTACGTTCTGCAAAATCACTTAAAGCTTTAGCTAAGTAATCTAAAACGGATCAAAATACATAAATTATTGTTGCAATTTCAAATCAAAGTAGGGGTTTAAAATTGGGAAAGGAAAATACTAGCAAAGTGATAGTTTAGCAATACTGTAGTAGTTGTTTGCTTTTGAAAAGGAAATACCTGGTGGAATAAATTGAATGGAATTGAACACACCACAAAGTATTTTATGAAACAAGAAGGTAAAAAATACAAATTAATAATGAGCTATCAATCTCTCCACTAATATGGAATCAATTTATGTTTAATGAGAAGAAAATTTTGCTGAAAATCATAAAACATTACAAATTTCCTGTTCAGATTTATGCCATATAAAAAGATAAACCTAATACTGACATATCTGTCAAGACTAATTCTTTACTAATTCTTTATTATTTACACTGCTCACCACTGCTCACCCTTGCCACCACTCGTTCCGTGACAAGCTGCCAGATACCTAACAGCCTATAAAAATTAGCAAGGTTTATAAAGTCTCTAAATCTTTTAAACAGACCCAACTTAATAAAGTTGGATAGAAAGAAATAAGCTTTTGGGCGTATCAGATGTTTTTCTTGTTCTTGAAGGCATATAAAAGATCCCATCACCCCTTAAAATTTTACCTCCCCAATATCATTATTGAAATTATTACATCATTATTTTTCAAAAATATTTTTGTACTATCTGAAGTGTGATAGTGAGAAATAGGATTCAGTGTGTCATCTGCAAAGCTGTTCTTCCCAAGGCTAAAAGTACCCAGGAAAAAGGGAAGTTCTTCTCCACCATATAACTGGCAGGTTTTTCACCAGGTGGTTCAAAAGCTGGAGGGACTAACAAACAGGGTTATTCTTTCTCTACCTTGCAAATCCTAACTGCACACAATTAAAAAGGTTAGTGTGAAAAATGGGGCAGCTTTCTATGGTCAGAAGTTAAAAGGAACTTCAAAAAAATTGAAGTCACCATAGATTGTTAATCTGATAAATACACTGATAGTCTTTTCTAGACACTTCAGTCTCTCAGCATCTCTGTGAAGGAGAATTCCCTTTTCTAGAGGGGAAAGCTGGTGAGCACAGATGTTTAATAATTGAAAAACACACGTAATTCTTGACAAATAAGTCTAGGTCCATGGATCAGCTTGCTCAGCAGTGTGCAACACCACCAAAATTTCTGAATTGGTAAGCAAAAATTAGCAAATTGAACATACTTGAACCATAGGGAAACCTAGTGGTTTTCCTGCACTCTCCCATGAATCAATAAGTTTCAAGGTTCTGTCTTATTTATGACCGACTCTCTCAAACCCTCCACATTTGCAGTCACTCTTCTTCTTTCTCAGAATATTTAAATTAAGATTGTTCTCATGTGCTATGCTATGATTATTTCACACTATTGTTTCCACTCTTCATTGGAAGTTTGAAGGAAGTTATTTTTTACACCCTTTGAAGCTGTTATTTTAAGCCAAGTTGACAGTGTTCATAATCTTTCAAACAAGGTGACAGATAGTTCTGCTAATATGCACTGTAAAGGCACATGTACATGAACCTTAAAGAAAAACCATGCACTGACAAAATAACATGCATGAGAAAATAATACAGATTTATGACAAAATGAAAAAAACCCTCTGAGGCAGGTGATTATAATGGATCATGATCATACTGAGGAAGTTTGGAGAAAGACAAGGCAGGGCCGGAATGCATTTGGCTAATTTCAGCATTAGCAAGTTACCCATGTCAGATTTGTGGAGTCAAAAAAAAAAAAAAAAAAAAAAAAAAAAAAAAAAAGTTTTATTCAAAAATTGTTTTTACTCACACTACATACAGCTGGGAGACTTGGAATTGCACCAAAAAAACAGTGGAAGCAGAAAACTGAATGAAATATTCACAGTGTGTGTGTGACTAGTCAGAACAAAAGAAGGAAAATTGATCACACACCAAAATCGTTTGCCAGACACAACACTACAATTAAGAAAAAAAGGTAAACGCCTAAGGTGCTGTAAGTGCTTTGGAAAAAACAGTTAACTCATGATCCTAATTCACAACAAATAGTTACTCTGATTCCAAATAAGAAAAAGATCCAGATGATAAAAAATGGGATAGAAAAAAAAACCTTTTTAAAGTAAATACATATTTATATATATTTTTCTTAAAGAAAAATTACTTAATATCACTGTTGTGGACAAATTCCTACACTATTCAGCAGTGAACAGAAAGTGCTGCCAGGGCAGAGAGGGGGATCCTGCAGGAAGATCTATTTTTACTGCAGCACATCAGGACAGGGGTTTACAAAGAGTAGCCACTCAGTGACCTGCTCATTAGTACAAGTCACTGTGACACCTGAACCCTCTGCTCACTCTACCAATGCCTCAGTTTATTAAATTGCAACAGATTGTTTTTTACGTTTGCCCTTTGGTAAACTTGAATGAGATGTGAAGCTCTCAGGTCATATCTGGATCAGACGATAATGAAGTCAGCAGTCCAAAGCCATGGACCCTACCTTGCGCAGAGGTAGGGACTTCATGAACTGCAAGGGCAAAATAGGGGCTTCCTGCCAGCACTGGAACTGAGAGTGTCTTTTGTTTGAGGAAAGAGCACTATTAGCCTCCTTTCCAGGGATAACCACCAGTTTCAGGGCGGGCAAAGAAAGGACATTTTGCTTTCACTGGAGCAAGGAAAGAAACTGCCATCTCCTTGAAGTTAGCTCTGATGGTTTAGGAGTTTTGATTCTCGTCGGCATCTTGAGGAATAAGGTCAACTAACATACAGGTGTCTGAAAACCAAACCTGCCCAGACACCTTTGTAGATGCAGGGATAGCAGCACTCTACAAAGTGGTCTAAGTGGCTGGGCCCAAATCCCGGGGACAACATTCTGGATTTGCTTTGAGCTCTTAGCCTCCCATGCAGGAGTACAGGTCAGTGACAGGCTTGAAATGACTCGTTAAATTTTTGTTTAAAAGAGAAAATAAATTCAGACTGTGAAAGCAGGCCCATACTGGATCAGCTCAGGCATCACAGTTCTACTGAAAGAAGGTCAAGAAACTTGCATCTAACTCAAAATACCTTCCTGAATTTGTCTTTTTTCCTGCATTGTCTGTGCCGAATCCATAATCTACAATAATAATGATGCAAGAATCTTTCTTAATTGATCAAATAAAAATTACTATTTTCCTTTTCAAACACCGCTTAAAAAAAGATTCAATAAAGATGTAATTAAAATACAGACTAAAGTTGGTATTTAGTATTAAATACAAATGCTGCTT
>JAVCKT010030895.1:0-13609 GCA_032273925.1 Rhynchotus rufescens | reverse complement strand
CCATGGGAAGAACATCACAGATATTTCGATTTAATATCAGGGCTTAAAGATCCCTGTGCAGCTGAAAAGCAGATATTATATTCCACGGTCAAAGACATGCTGAACATTTCTGCCCCTGCTGTGCCAAAGGGGGGGCCAAAGGATAAGATTGGAAAGAGGACTTTTTTTAACCCTCAAATGGATTAAAGAATAATTAAACAGAATGGAATCAAACTACGCAGGCATCTTACTGGGTGAGCAAATTCTAGTGAATAAGATGAAGTTTTCAGGGGATTAAGTGCAACTTTTCTGGAACCTACATCTTTGTGAGGTCTGCAGAAAGCGGCCGGGACTGGGGCGACCTGCGCAGAGTTGCTGGTTTCGCGTCCGTGCTCTCTGTCGTGAGCTCTCTGATTCTCTGCTGGATGGTCACGTAGCCGTTCTCCCTCTCGCCAGGTGAGGGGAGAGGCTCTGTATCCACTGGAGCGCTGGGATTTTCTGAAGCAAACAGACTAATGTGCTTTTTAACACTGCCCCTTTTGATACTGTTCTCCTTCTCCGAGGGAGCCGCAGGGCTCTCCCGAGTTAGAAGCACACAAGTTTCCTTTAGATCCGATCTTTTTGCCTCCTTATTAGCTCTGCTGTCACCACTAGCGTCAGAGCATCTTTCAGAGCCACGCGAGGTAGCGGCTACTTCTGGTTTGCTCTCACTTGGTTCACTTTTACCTTTCTGCTGAGATTCCCACAGGTACTTCCCTTCGTTCAGCACACCAATGTCATGACTACTGCGCTTCAAGCTTGTTTTAGATGAGCTGTCTTTATTAAACTCCTTGTCTTCATTTTTTGGCCCCATTTCAGACTGCTCACGACAGCTCACATCAGTGAAATAAGTTAGGGACACGTTCTCCTTGCTCTCATGGGATGAGCAGGTCTTTTTGCAGGGAGAGAGATCCTTATGCTCAAACTTAGCCGTCAGGTCCATGGACAAAGGCCTGGGTTTTCTAGCCCAGGATTTCTCTGTGGGAGATTTTTCCTCCGCAGGTTCCACCGGCTGATGCTTCTGATCTCTTAGTGATTCTAGAAAAGCAGCAGACACTGGTCTAGGTTTTAGCCTTTGCTGCACATCAGAAAAGCCGCCTCTGCTGCTCACGTTGTTTGTGTCGTCACTGGTTTTCTCCCCTGCAACATCTTCATAAGCATCTTTCTTTTCCCTGGTTTTGAGGGAGTTCCAAGAGACAGGTCTAGGATTGGGAGAGAGTGATATCTGCCTGTGAATGGATCCTTCAGCCTTCCTGGTGGCCTCGGACGGCTGAGAAGGTTTCTCAAGCTTTGTGTTAAACTGAAGCTCTTTTGTTTGTAGGGTGCCAAATACTCTGTGGTCATCAGCAGCCCTTTTGCCTTGGGCCACGCTGGCCTTTGACTGCTCCGTGCCAGCTGTCTCGAAAAGGATAACAGTGTTAGCGCTGGGACCCGTGTAGAAAGTCATATTCGTGACCACTTCGCTGGTAGCCTTATGTTCACTTTCAATTACTTTATGCTCTACTAATGGAGGGACACTGCCACCTAATCCCTTCACGGGCGATGTTTCCTCAGCGGCCTTTCTAATAAGATTACTTGGTTTGAAAGCCGTAACAGGTGGTTTTACATTTGCAAAAGTATCCGAAGATTTCTCTTTCGAAAAGGGCTTTGGGAAGAGCCTTGGCCTCGATCCGAGCGTCGGCATGGTTGCAGACCTCAGCGTGCTCGTGAATTTGTTCTTCTCCTCCAGGGCCCGTGGTGCCGAAGGCTCGTGTGCCTTGTTGCTCGCATCGGAAAGCACGCTCACGTACACCCGCTGCGGCTTGTCCTCCTTCGTGATCTCCTTCAGGTCAGGCACCGCCGTCAGAGACGCCAGAGCAGAACTGATTTCCACTTTTGTTGCCATAGTTGTAATTACACATTCAACAGAATCGGAAAAACCCAACAAGGAAGAAAAATCTACAAAAAAAGACCAAAAGAAGTTTTGATGTAGAGTCAGCATGAACATCAAATTAACTAATTTTAATTCAAAGGGATGCTACATTTAAATTCTGGCACATTTAAGATATGTTGTTTACAGCACATCACAAAAAGGAAGTAGTGTTCCCAATGCTAAAGCACAAACTTCAACTCCCTTTTATCATATCAATAGCTATTCATACACACTGAGCATATATTTTCACACAAATAGAAAGACAAAAAAAAGAACAGAGTGTGTGGATATGTTATTTGTTAATTTTTAGTCAGAGCCTACAATTAAACCATGTGAGCAGTTTAATTTGTAATTGTAATGTGGATTCCACCGAGCTGCAGCAAGCTTCACTCCCACTTACCATAATTTGCACGTTGTGCTGCAGCCGGGCAGGACGAGCCAAGTCGCTTCTCATAGCGAGAGCCGCCGTTGCCAGATCACATCAGGAACCAAGGAAAGCGTCGGGCACCGGGCCCTCCTGCAAGGAAACAGAGACCATTCAGACCAGGGATAGCACCACCTAGAGCTACACCAGGATTCACACCAAATTTAAAAAAAACTCACTATTTGAAGGAAATAATCTGGCTCCCGCTTTAAAATATAAAGTTACCGGATTATAAACATACAAGGTAGAAGAATATCTAGTTTTCAGATCCTCTGATCAGGAAAAAATTATCATCTGATGCCTGAAGGAAGCAACACTGCAGCAGGTGTAAATATTTTGCCTAGCACAGGAGCTGGGCGCTAAGTTTGTACACATCTGCACGCACGCCGTTGGATGCTGCTTGAAAACTCAAATGCTGTCAATCAACAATTAAACCCTGAGCTCTGCATTACTCTAATCTCAATTACTTTAATTTACTTTCTGCTGTAAATCTCCTTTTTGTGACAACACTATATGAAGCTGCCCTTCTCCAAACCACTAGTTTTCAATCTAAGTGATTTTTATCATGACAAAATAAGATTTCCAATAAGATTTCCACGATTTCCAATTTCCAATCTCTTGCCCAAGGCAGGACCTTAATTTAGACTTTAATTATGCACTTGGTGCAGAGATGAGGGCAAACAGCACAGAGCAGAATTTCAGTAACAAGTAGCCTGGATATTTTCATTCATTTTTCCCAATAAACAACGTTTTAGCTGTGTGGCAGGTGCGGATGGACAGACCTGGCTGCGGGCGCTGTTTGCGGGGCATGCGGCACAGCCGCTCGGGTGCCCCTGCGGCCACACCACACGCGGCTCGCCCGGGCCGTTTTCACGGCCCCAAACCCAGGTATTTGCAGACTCCTGAACATGCATCCTTCTGCCATGCGAGGACCTAAACCGTTTTCTCAATAGACTGTTGCACCGCGTCACACCCGTTAGCCCCGGAGCCACCTGGAGCATCAGGACCCTCCGCCGAGGCTCCCCGTGCGCCGGCCGGTCCCTCCTCGCGGCCACAGCTCACCCAGCTGCTCCTCAATGCATCTCAATGAAAGCTTCCTCCTGCTCCCAGTCCTTGTTCCCAGGAACATCACTGGAGCTGATGAACGTGCCCCCTCATCCCCGAGGGGACAGGATTTTGTGAGGAGCTGACAGGGAAGCAGAAACACGCTCGGAAACAAGGATAGCACTAACAGAAACGCTTCCAAACCAGAAATGAGCTGTTGCTGGCCCAGCGCTGCCTTTCAGGACTCGAGTAGGGGTGTTTTTGTGTCATGTTGTTACTGCTTTTCTTTGCAAGGAAAGAGGAAGAGCCTCCTGCCCGGAGCTCCGCGCGGCACGCGAGCCGGCAAGCGCCCGCGTAATCCCCGCCGTCGGCGCGGCTCCCTTCTCCAGCCTGCACCACTTATCCACTCCGATTACATCTGCTCCCGACTTCTATTATGCTACCCACCACATCTACATTATCCCATTTTTCAACCTAATCTAGTCAAATTGGTTTTCCAGATTTTCAGGTCTTATTACTCAAAAACCCTCAGACCTGGCTCAATCCTGGGAAAGATTTGGAAAATAGGAACAAAACATTTTGCAGGGCAGAAATCACAGACTCTTTCAAGATAACCAAGCTACCGGGACAGCAAAAACCCAAGCAAGGGATAAGGAGGAAACGTCTCCACTGCTGCCCGCAGCCCTGGCTCGCGGGCACCAAAGCTCTACGTGTTGCACGCACCTTGGCTCGGATGGACCCGCTCGTCTCCAGGAAAATACTAACTCCTGAGCTGTCAACGTGAAATATTACCTGCAAACAAGGCTGGCTGCGAGGCTGTCATCTACCTAATGGCAGGTGCCCCTCGAGCTGCAGCTCCCGCCCGTCCTCCCCTTGCCCGCCACCGACACGGTCACCGACTCGCAGTGCTAGTGATTCATGTCAGACCATCAGGGCAACAACCTGCAGGTCATTTTTCCACCGTGAATCACATGATTACTGCCACCTCCCTCGCTCATCAATAGGAATGTTTCAAACGATGCACAGCAACCTCATCTATAATCGGGCCCTGAATTCCAAAGCAGATAAAGAAATTCGGTCGTATTTTGTAAGAACCAAAAGCATGAAAATTCCACAGAACACGTCTGCTATAAGGAAACAAGAGATCTTTTCCCTTTTATAAGGCTGAAAGCAACAATAACAACAAAAACAATGGCTCCAATCACCATCCGTGCACATCTGCGTCCACTGACAGGACAAACAGCCTGGCAGAAAAGGCTCCGCAGCCGTCCAGCGGAACCGCTGTCCTGCCCGTGACCTCGCGAGCGGCCTCGGCGAACGCGTGGGGACCCCACGGGCACCCCGTGAACACACGGGGACCCCACCGACACCCCCACACATTGAACAACACTCCGTTTTCCCCGGTACAGCTGCTGGAAGCGGATGCAACCCCTTGCACACCACACAGACCCAAATTAACCCCAGACTCATGCCATGGCTCCTGCAAGAGGCATCTCCCAGCAGTTACATATCACACGGTCTCAGAAGCACCGCGTTATTGCCTTTTTTCCCCCCCATTGACTTCACATACTGCAGCCATAAAGCGCCGGGCGATTCACGGCCGTTACCTTAAGCAAGGGCTCTGCCGCCGCGCGGTCTGTGGAGCGTTGCCGAGGGGATCTGCTCCGTCAACTCCTATTTATTCCATTCACTCGCTCGGGGAACGGCAACGAAAGCAGAGCTGGGCAGCGAGTGGGTGTGTGAATATGGTCAGGCCTGCAAGACTTGCTGCCACACAGGCAAAACACGGCTAAGAAATAAAATCCTGCCTGAGAAATCCAACCAAGTAAAGCGGGCATAATTCAGCAAATAAAGGCTTTTTCTATTCTTGGATTTAAGACTGATTCATGGCATTACTGATGCCATTCACTGAAATTGGATACATCAGGTATATTTAAGTGGACATACAGAGGCTCAAGTCTTTTTTTCTGGTAAGACTGAAAGAAGGCAGAATACAGGCTGTGATTTTTAACCATATCCCTGGGTGAAGTCATTCACAAAGCAAGAAAAAGCAGTAAAATACCGCAGTAAAATCCTCTTGTAGCAGATGCACAGCAGGGAGTCCAGCGCTGGGAGGCTCCTGCTCCGCTCCCTGCAATCCGGATCAGCAGGTTGCAGTCCAGGAACCCCATTGCGGAGTGCGTACGGAAGGCGGCCCCGGCCCACCGCTGCTCCGGAGAACAGGGACACGTCCGCTGTGCTCGTGCATCTCCCCTGCACCGCAGCGTTCACCCTGGTGTTTTAACACATCCAACTTCAACAGCTGGAACATTGTCACCCGCGCTACCGCGGGCAAGCCGGTGAGCGGTAAGGAATTAAAGCAGGGCACGCAGTAACCCCAGCACGGCAAGCGAGGCCCCCGGGGCAAGAACCCTTGTAGCTAGCTGAAAAGTCTGTGTTAACATACACGGGATGGACAACACGAATATTCCTAATGCAGCGATCAGGGGAATGAAACATCCTCTGGGAAAACACAGGAGCTGTTGTTAAAACAGACCAGCAGCTCCCCACGGCCGCGGGTGCCTGGAAAGGGCAGAAGCAGCTCGGGGCAGGGAGAGGCCAGAGGCCTCCCCCAAACCCCCCTGAGCTCCTGCGACCAGGACCGCTCCGGAGGGGACAATTCATGGGAACAAAGCCGGATGCAGTCGCCCACCCCTGCGGCCGCCGCTCCTGCGCAGGTTCCATAGCGATGCTCATACATCACATAAAAAGTAATCCAACGGGATTAACGTAGCAAAGTCACAGCCGCCACTGCTGAGTAGGAACATTTCTGGCACTTGTGCTTCCTGTAGCTGCTTTATTCTGGACAGAGACAAAAGAAGCTGGGGCTGGAATGGACTTCTTACTTCTGGAGACCAGTTCCAGAATTTCAATGTTTAAAACGTTGCATTTGCTTTAGGATTGCCAGCCATGCCTTCCTGCTTGTTTCTTTGTGTTGTTGTTGCTCGTTGTTTGCTGTTGCAAGCACAGGGCCCTTTTCCACTGCACAACACGGAAGTATCTTCCCCTTAATCTTAACTCTTCATATTGGAATGATCCATCTCTTGGAATAGGTGCTTCTCTCAGAAAGCAAGCTGGATGCCTGGACATCCTTCGACCAGCTGTGCTGCAGCGGGCCAAGGGACATGATCTGTCCAGAAAGTTGCCATGAGTATCAAAAACTACCCAGAGTTTTTCTTCCCAGCTGGTCATGACATTATTTTGCTCTTTGCTCTTTTGATATTTACCCTGAATGGGGCTCTAGGGGAAAAAAGTATATACAGAATCTGTTCTTTTGACTGAAGCAAACAGCAATGCATTCAAGCCTACACTTACATGTATCCTATGCTACCTGGGGAGCTTCATAATGCCTTGACCATCACTCAGTCTCAGGGTGCTGAGGCAAGAAGAGAACCCCAAAGCCTATTCAGACATGAGGAGACCAGTCCGCACACGTTAAAAATAACTGACCATTCTTGTGCAGGTTTCTCTTGTTGAAGCAATGCATGTAGAACAAGAATTTTGCTCTACACGGAGACACTGAATCCGAGTATTACTCCTAATTTGCTGAGAGTCTCAGGAGACGCTAAACTAGAGCAAACTTCATCCATCAAAGGAAAAATGCCTTGAGACTGTGGTGAATCACGGTGTTTGGGCGCCAGGTGCCGAGGATCCTTACCCTGCGCAGTGAGTCATCTTCTCTTCCCCGCTGGCCTGCAGCTCCTAGTGCTCAAGGGGTCCTGCCAGCTCCCCAACGAGCAGCTCTTCTCAGAAAGTCCAATTTCTCTGCATTTAGCAGTTGAAACGGAGAGCAAACACGAAATCCTGCCTTGTGCCAGCGCAGGGCGAGGTCCGGTGGGAACATCACAGACCGCTGCGTGACGCCGAGGCCGCGCAGGTCTGTGGGGAGGCTCTTGGTTGGCTTATGCCATTGAACATTCGGTTTGGGGTCGCCTTCCACCTCTGCCAACCTGCTTGAGGCCTTCGGCCTCGCAAGTGCATTTCAGCCTCTACCGAGCCCAACATTTCATCCAGTCTAACTTGACCACCCCCAAAAAAACACCACCACCACCCCACGACTTCCAACCTACCTTGGCCTTTCAATGCTGTGCCAAACAAAACATTAAGGATCCGATTTCACGGGGACATTCGCCGTTCCATACAAGCCAGAAGTATAATTCCAGCATTCTGATGCCGGAAATTAAAAAAGAAAGAAGTCAGACCCGCCTCTCCCAGGAACGCGGCCAAGGGCGCAGGTAGGACTGCCTCTGTTTGCACTTCCCAAAGACAAAAACAGCTATTTCTCCAACGCAGAACAGAGGACAGACAGTTTGATTTGTGATCTGGCCTTTCTCCTCATTCCTTCCCAGACTAATTGCCTTCCAGGATGAAGTACATATTAATATGTACAGATGACATGATTGCCTTCTGCACTGATAACTGTATTTAAAATACTTTTTTTGGAAATAACTTTTTTGGGCAAAGATTCCAAGTAAGCAGGGTTAAATCCACTGGTATGTCTTTTTTTGTACTCTTATCATATTGTATATCATGATGATGATAAAATTAATGACATACTAATTTATTTATATCCTTTTTGAGGTTTTGTTCTCCCTGATCTTGCTTCAGAGGAGGGGACAAAATGTGGTTCAAGGAGGAGCGATGCGCAGAGCAGAGCCAGCTGCCTGCGACACAGCTACAAATAACGGCTCGGCAGGGGGGAATAAAATACAAATATAAAGGACACTTTGGCACAGCCTCCCTTTTGATACCTTCCCTACAGAACACTGTGTTCAATAGCACTCTCAGCAATAAAAGGCACTCACAGACCACCCACATCTTAAAATATTGCCTGTAATAACAGATGCTCCTCTTCCCCTTGGCAGGAAGGGAAGGAGCAGGACAACGGTCTCCGACCTTGGAGCTGACCCCATCACCGACACTGCTGCTGCATTTGCTATTTTGCTCGTTGCATTTGCTGCTTTCGGAGCTGCAAGCGGCTGCACGTGCATTAAAACAGCAGTAGGATTGGGAGAGTTTCCCCCCAAAATGCTGCCCTGAACCACTTCACTTGCTCCATGGTTCCAAGGTGGGGGTTAAAATTTCCAGCACCACAAAGTGTACGTGTGACTGGGTGCACTACGCCACCAACTACACACGGATAAACCACCCGCGCTTGGCTGGGTTCTCCGCTACCAGTTTATAAAAGCTCTATCTGTACATTAGTCCCAGTGCTGGAACTGGGGTTAAGGCATCACCCTATAGAGCAAAGGATAAATCTGTATGATGAGGAGTTTAATGTTTAGGAAGATTAAAGCATGGGTGCTACTGGCCTTGAAGCACTACCACCTTCCCCATCCCGTGAGATCAGTGCAGAGGTCTCATCACGTGAAGGAAACCTAAACTCATAAAACGAAGGACAAAGAAACCGAGTGATGGGATGAGCACAAGGAAGCTAAGCAGCTCCCTGTGCAAGGCAGGGGGCCTGGGCAAAGCCGCTCGGCGGGAAGGTCACTTGGCTCCCGTCGGAACCTGCTCTGTTCCACGCGAGCCTCAAAGCCGGTTGCCTCGGGTTACTGCGCAGCTCCTGCTAACGACGCTGAAAGAGGGAAAATTCCTTCCAACGCAGCAGCCTCTGGGAAAACACTGCCTGCTCACAAGGTCCTGCAAGGCGAGACCTGTTGGAGTAGGAAAAAAGGAAAATCCTCCCGGCGAGAGCCCCACGCTGGGGACAGGGCCACCCACGGCACAGGAGGCTACAAGCTGTGCAACCAGCACAGCCTCCGTCCTCCCCGGCCGCAACGGGCACGGAAGGAAATGCCCAGCACCTGCAATTGACGGCAAGGCATTAAGATGCCTTCCCCTAGGAAAAAAGGGCATTTACACCATATTATTTTTGCATCTGCATTTGTCTTGAGGGATAAATTCCAAAGCTGAACAATCACCAGGTGAAAGATTCATTCAAAAAATACTCATCTACAGAAGAATGAGAGCAAAGACACTATAACGTTAGCTTCCTTTAAGCTGGCACTTACTAAAACAAGAAAAAAAGTTATCATTGTACATTCCTGTTCAGAAGAACTATATTCTTCTCCAATTCAGTACTACTCAAGGTCTTCATTACCCACTTTGACGATTATTTTCTTGAAGTTATGCACCAGAACAGTCCATGTTCAACAACTCTAGATTTTGCTGCTGAAGACACCTTTGCTTTCAATACAGAAAGCCAAAATTATCCCTAGCAAATTCTCCATTTAATCTACCATTCTACCTTTCAGATATTTGAGTTAGTCATAACAGAAGCACGTCGTCTAACTTGGTTAACAAGTGACTATAATCAAGCCCAAAATACCTGCTCCAAATATCACTCTAGAGACGAACTGCAGCCCAATGGAAGAAGCAGGATCCGAAGGGGCCCTGCTTCAAACAGGACTCCAGACCAGGTGATCTCCAGAGGTGCCTTCAACCCAGGATATTCCACACTACATGAACCAATGAACAATTCCCAAGTGCGTGCAGCAAACCTTAAAAGCAAGCCTGCCACAGCGCTGCACCACGTGCAAATATCTCAAGTGGACAACAGCGATGTCCAAATATATCTTTGGTAAAGAAACACTATGATAGACTGTCAGAATTAGCAGCAATAAAGAACACACGTAGACATTGCTGTGCCTCATAAACTTGCTCCTATTTGCATTCCAGAACGCTCAGTTTGTCCCACAGAACGTGCCTGGGAAGACAGAGCGAGTGCTTGTACTCATAATGATTTCTTGCATTACGCTTTCTTTCGCGTGATTCATCGTCTTAATTTCCACAGGATGCAGCTAAGTGCGCTGTGTACAAACCCTACAAAGGCCGTCGGCGCCATCCTGCAACGTTTGAGCTAACTGCATTCCTAACGGCTGGGCGCGGAAGCGCCCGCCGCGGCAAACGCAGCCTGGAGCGGCCCGAGCCCGGCGCGCGCCGTGCCCTGCGCCCGGGACGTCCCGCCTGGCACCTCTCCTTTCCCAAGGCTCCCGTTGTTCGTGTAGACTCTTCTCCAACATGGGTAAATGCAGATGAACCTTTACGACTGACCGTTTCTTCCCCATTCAGACCCTATAATCCAGAGACGTTTTCCAGCACGCTCAGGAACAGCCTAACCATGCCGCAAGTCCCACCAACCTCATCGGGAGTTCAGGCAGGCCAACAATAGCCACTAAAAACACCGGTCTCCAAACTATCTGACCAAGTACTACCTGGGATGCAAAAAAAAGTTACTTGATAAACCCTCCTTTTCCCAAGTTACTGATCCTATAACAGCAATTCAGATGCTTTACTTAAAATGGCCCAGTTTTGAACAAGTCAGCTATTTGCACACTTCAACTGGATTCGTTTCAGCACAGTTACAAACTCTTAGCTAGAGATGGAGCAATTAAAACACACAAACTCAAGTGGACCTCAGAATCAGGAGTTTCTGATCTGTAGCAACTATGGGGAAGAAAACGCCCAGTGAGGCAGGGCCAGATCTATTTTAAGTCAAGAAATGAAACATCATTAGAAAAGCAAAATATTTTTAGCATGCAGCGTTCTCTGTGCCAAAACACCTCATGTCATCTCCGCTTCCCAAAACAATTAAATCCTGTGAAATTAACCGCCTGGAGGCCGTTGGGGATGTGCGGACGCCTCCGACGTCCCCGCAGCGCCGGCTGGGCAGTGCAGGGCACTGCCGCAGGTGGGGAGCTCCCAAGGGAAGCTCCCTCCTCCTCGTCGCACACCCAGAATAGCAGAAGGGAGAGGGGAGAATAACCAAGCTGCCTCCCATCCCACGCCACTTGTCCGCCCTCTCCAGCCCCTGGAAAAGCTGCCTCAAATCAGTGGCAAACTTGGGAAAAGAAAGGCAAGATCCGCCTGTCCCAGCACCTTTGGGAGGGCAGCCAGCGGCGGGTGCTTTAGAGAAGGGAAGAGCAGCACAAGCACAAAACGAGGCACCCTCTCAGTCTCCAGTAATCCACAGCGCAGACTTACCGGCAGCCGCCGGCTCCGCGTTTCAGGGCACAGCAGTCGCTCCCCAGTTGGTAGCTATACAGCCAGGCATGTATGTATGTATGTATGTATGTATGTATGTATACACAAGGCTATAGGGCACTGCAGTTTCTGGCTGTCCCGTGCTCCAGCAGCCTGCAGCCTCTCCACTTGTCTTGCAGCAAAAGCCTGATAAATTGTACAGATTTTAATGTCTAATAAAAGCCGGTCCAACTTCGCATAAACACTCTCTGGCATGCTGGTGCAAAGCCAATATTGGTTAAACAGTTATAAACAGAATTATATTAATTATATATTTTTAATATACATTCCTGCCTCCCAAGCCTGTAAGTGCAGCTTCCTCTCGGCATACTCCTGGGACAGACGGGGAAAAGGGCTGTTGGATCCAAACCGAAGGGCATTTTTCAGTTACGTTATCCAAGCAAGGGCAGATATCAAATCCCTTCCCCATTCCCAATCCGCATCGGGAGCTGCCGTCCCCGGCACCGGGATGATGCAGGGACTTGGAGCGACTCCCAGCCCAGAGCAGCCGTGCAGGAAGGTGCCACACATCCATCCTGGCACCCCTTGCCTTCCCACATGTGGCACTGGCAGCTTTACAGGTCTCCAGATCTGCTTCTTAACTTCCCTCTCCTCTGCGCTCCTGAAGCTCTTCTCAAAAACAAGGATTTTTGGTGCCTCTGGCAGATTTACAGGCTTCTTCCAAAAGCCTTTCAGCAACTAGAAGCCGAGCAGAACCAGCACCACTAGCAGCGTGCAGAGATGGATAGAGCTTATTTAAAGGACTTATTTTAAAGGACTCGATACAAACTGAGGCCTGCAGACCTGTGCCTTCCTTACCATTACCGTGTAGGAAAGCTTCTCCCAGTCCAAAGCCAACCCTATTATCCCAAGGCCAGTGCAAAGGCTCCCACGGAATCTGCAAGCACTGCGGAATCCGAAGGAAGCGCTAATTCCAATATGTTTAACGACCGAATCAGCACGCTGCTCCCTGCGCGGCCGGCCAAGCTCCGCACACGGACACGCGCCGGCTCCGGCTCCCGCTCCCACGCCGAGGGGCAGCGCTGCGGAGCGCTAACCTGCCGCTAAGCAAAACTCCATCTGCACAGCCACAGCAGGAACCTAACCTGGATGCTAGCACGGCTAGTTAGAGCCAGGCAGTTCAAACACTACTAGAAGCACTCTGTATTAACCATATCAAGAGATCCTCTTGTCTGTGTTACCCTAACCTTGAATATAACATGCATAAAACCAACTTGCTATCACTGTGTGTACCACAAAAACAGGATATTATTAGATAAGTCTCCAACCCACATGTTGCTGCAGGCACATTAAGTAAAGATTATAATATCTGGCATTTAATAGCACTAATAAAGTTAGACTTCTGTTTGAGAACAAATAATGAAAATTCCTTGTTAAGTCTTGGGGTAAGAAAGGACAAAGCTGAGTGCAGAGTTTTAGCAGAACTGCCCATTTTAGAACAGAATCTACACCCATTTTGTTCAATGAGGAATCCTGAACATTCTCAGTAAAGCCACGTGTTTGGGTGCCCAATAATTCTGGCCGTGCTTCTTTGCTGAGCGGCACGCGGCCGCTACGGAGGAGGCAGCTCCGTGCAGCGAGAGCCTTGTATGGTTGAGCACAGTTGCAGCACATAAACATCCCTGCTAAGTTTTGGCACAACTCGCTCCCGCAGAGTCGCCGATACTAAAGCTGAGCTGAAAAAGTGGCCAGGCTTGAACTCCAAAGGAAGTCTGAGCTCATTAAAGGACTAGAATAAAGACGAGCTTAATTTCTCCTAGTATTTATAACTTTCAAGACCTTACCAACATTGTCAAGGAGGATCATCCCAGTTCCACAGCAGGAGGAACCACAGGCTGCAAACTGCACATTTACCACCAGGCACTTGTGGAAAGGCACCGAATGCAAGTAGCGAGAGCAGAAAGAGACTCACTGTAAAAACACTAACAGAACTGGCTGCTGCAGGTAGCTGCACGCCGACTGCAGCAGCAAACGCAAGCTCAAATACTTAATTCCACGCTTTTCACTAAGAGAAGCGTTCCCCCTTGGAAATCAGGCAGGCTAGCATAAAACTGGCCCCTGTTCTTGAATCTAACACGGAGCAGCATTAACACGTTCACTTCCAAGCGTGCCAAGCGTGCATACCG
>JAVCKT010030893.1:0-10839 GCA_032273925.1 Rhynchotus rufescens | reverse complement strand
AAAAGAAAAAATAAAAAAAAAAAGAAAAAAAAAGTGCAACTACTTGAAGCAACTTGAAAAAAAACAGATTGCAGTAAACCTCATTCCAGCACTAGGAATCAGAGCTGAGAATAATCGCTTAAAGGCAAGCGTAAAGCAGATAGTCCACAATAGAAGCTTCATAAACTAGGAAAGTCCAGAAAAGGCAGTTTTCATGAAAACTAATCATGCCCCTCTAACTTGTGAAAATCCTCCAAAAGAGAATTACCCTGGCAATTCATCACTACATGCAAGTTTTTTGGATTTTCCAAGTTTGGGAGTCTCTGGGGGAAATCTCTCAGCAGGGGCTGTAGAGCAGCGGGTTAAGAGGTCCGGTCCAGGTAAGATCCAATCTAAGAACAATAATCCTTTGTTTGGGAAAGTGCTAATAGACAAACTGTGCCTGCAGAATCAGCCCAGCACCTGTGTGCACGTATGAAGTTCCTGAAAGAACAAAACACAGGTAACAATACGTGCTGCTTATATAAAAAGGAGGACATTGATAAATAATACATAGGTCCTTGTGCTCTTAAATAACTGGGCACTAAGGCAAAACAAATGCCAGATAAAACTCATCACAGACACGTGGAAGTCTAACAAAAGGCAAATAATTACATGGATTTACACACTACCGTATACCAGTGATTGCTGAAATAACTAACTGCTAGACACCAAGGTGAATGATATCACACGCCTGTGCTTAGCAGGAGTCATCATAGACTAGACAAATTAATAGAGCTTCGAAAATTTTAAATAAAATGAAAAAAGGTTGACTAGGGAAATTACAGTGCAACTATAAAATGTCAAGTTATATTTACATGTGCTCACTAAAATAAGAGAGGGAATTGTCAGTATGCTTGAATAAAAAACGAAGCTTAAATGTTTTGTTGATTCAGAACTTAGTATAGGGCTGTAAAACTCCACTGAAAGTGAGAGATATGGAAGAATGTGTTGTTTTTATGAAAGGAGACCTAATAAGCCACTTGAATAGGAAAGAGGTTAAAGCAAACAAAAGTTGTTGTTATCAAAATAAGGCTAACAAAGACACCGGAATTCAAAATTAAGATTATAGAAAACTCAGTTATTCATAGGTACAAAAATATATATTCAACACCAGAACAGCTTAGTTTTTCTTCACAGGGAAAGTTATGAGGAGAAAATGCACTTCAGATATATGCATATTTAAAGCTAAGTAAGATTAAAGCTCCTTGCAAAGCATTTTAAGCACTGCAAACAATCGCTGTTTTTGTAAAATTTGACTCTCACCCTTTCATCCACTTCCTATCTTGTCTGGGCGGACTACTGCTCGCCAGGCTTGATCCATACCTTAGCAAAATCCAAGTCTTATTTACAGACAGAGAAGTTTCTACTTATGCTACAGCAGCCTTTAATAGCTTTGCAAAACAGCCACACTGGGATCGGACAGGAATCAGAGCACAGAAACTGGGGAAATGGGTGAGGTTACCCAAGGCAGGCAACTTACCTGGGAAAAGCTGCCAACAGTGGAAGTTCTGCTACTGTAGGGAAATTTAAGCCTAGGATGTTGTTTAACATCAGGGAGCAGAAGAGAGATGTATCAATGTGATGAAGACAAATTCCCGTTTCACTTCATACAAATTACATACTGTATCACACGGTGAAAAATGGACAACGAGGCTCCTGTTAGCACCTCTCTGTATATCTATTCTAGCCCAAGATTCTACCTAAACCTGCACAATGGCTGAAATTTGTTTTGCAAGAGAATCATATCAGGTGCAGGGGGAGGGAAGAGATAGTGATGGAGGAAAGGAGAAGTCATAATGGCCAATGGAACAACTACAAATAATATATATATATATATAATTTTATCAGAAAAGTATATATTTCAGAAAATATCTAGCTTTCCATTTCTGTACCTTACTACTTATTAGTAGTATCCTATACTACCACTGTTGTGAGACATCACAATCCCCAAAATCCAATCTGGAACCAGCTAGACATCAAGTAGCATCACCAAAAAAACAATATGCATCTCACATATGTAGCCTGAGTTCTCATTTACTCTTCCTCAATAACAATTAAAATACTGCAAGATTTCCACTGATCTAGAATAGATGAAACAACTCAAGAAATTCCATTTTGATAGGCCTTATGTGAAATATTTAAGCTTTATTTTTTCCTGACGTAAGCACATAATTTATATTTCTTAAACTTTTTCTGGTTGGTTTATTCATTTTGGTTTGTTATAATTTTGCATTTACGTAAGATGCCATCTACAGTTACTTGAAGAATCTCAATCAAATCCCAAACAGAAGGAGCCCTTTGTTGCAAGCGTTGAAAGCGTCAAACGCGAAGGAGTTAACTTGTCACTTACAGTGGAAGCTGTGCAACTGGCAATACTTAAGAAAAACATTTTTGCTCCATACCACTATAGTTTGGCAGGCTTCTCTAAACAAAGACTTAATTCTAATGTCTGTGTAAAAGTACAATGTTGAGGCACCAAGTGCCTGCAGAGCTAATTTTTTTTTTCCTATTTAAAAATGAATAGTCCTCATGACTTCAAGACTACTTCATTTTAATCCACTAAAGCTACTGTTAACACAAAAAATAGGGGTTCTTTATCACAGGACTACTTCCCTGCGGACATAAATATAATCACAAATAATTTAAATTACAGTTCATAAATAATTTAAATTAATATATAGTGTATATCAATTAAATGAACAGTATATTTCAAAATGTACTATACTAAAGAAAAACAAACCCACACACCTTTCCTGGTACACTACAATTCAAATTCCAGCAGTCACAAGAGCTCTTCCTCTATATTTGCTATACTGGGCACTGAGAAACAACCAAAGAAAGGCCAGGACCACGTTTTATACTGCTCTACTGAATAAAAAAGAGGAGCTTGTAGATATTAGTTCAATTGCAAACTATCAAAAGAATTTATAAATGTTTCTGAATGTAGCCTAAAAATAAACTCTATCAAAATAATGTATAAAAGCTAGTAGCTTCACTTTTCCTCCCATTTTTATCCCCTTTTAAACTTTTGATGTGTTCACCATGAAATCACGGTGGGCACGGGGAGAGAAAACGTCCCTACTTTCCTACCTTTCTGATTCCAGGAATCTGTACAAAAGCACTGAAAGCAAAAAGCCCAAAAGCTGCCTCCTTCCAGTGGCTGAAACAAAGATTGATCTCTGTGGAAAAATGGCAGTTTCCATTTATCATCAGGATGAAGTCAAAACCTTTACAACACCAGAAGGCTGGAGAGTGACAGATTGATCCACGGCTTATACCTGACCCAAACTGTGCCTTGGAAAGCTACACTGATTTAGCACTGAGGGACAAAACAAGTTTCTGCCTGGGAGAAAAGGAGCAAAGCAGTTGTGTGTTTTATGTTAAGAATGAAACTTTGGAACAAACAGCTCATGCTTAAATAAATGTCTGGGAAGACAGTGCATGAGGATACTAAAGGTCCACCTAAAAATACTGCTTATCAAAAGGGATTTCATCCCCACACATTAGGGGCACATACCACAGAGTATGCTATGATTTTTCACTTCAACTAATGTGTTAATCTTATAAATTAAGGCAATGGTCAAGCAAACGTTCCATATGCATTTTACATTTATATTGTCTAACTAATAATTCAGTATAGCTATCCCTATTGATGCATCCTATTATGCATATGATGATCTCTATTATCCATAATCCCTGGAACTCCTCATAAATCCTAAAATCTACTTTTAAAGGAACACGGACAAGATGGAAAAACATATGGGCAGAAGTCCCTGGTCACTGTAACACCGGCCAGAGGATCACCACACTGCACTGACTTCCTGGTTTTGTTTGTTTGTTTTTCTTGTTCTTTTTTTTTTTTAATTGTGTTTGCCTTCTGCTGCATTGTTTGTTTGTTTTTGTTCTTTTTTTTTTTTTTTTTTTAAATTTGATTTGCCTTCTGCTGCGTAACTCAAGCCTAGAAGAGGAGGCCTGCAGCATGGAGCGAGTCCTCTAAAGCTACGATATTAACTGCTATACCAATGGCAATCACACACATGCCTGCTCATATGTTTCTGCCAAATACTCACTTAACTAAACATCTATTACTGAGATTAGCAAAAGCATCTGACAACATGCAAACTGTACACAAAACCTACACCGAAGGGACTACTTAACAGCATGAAGATTTAATAAGTGAAATTAGGTGAAGTTTCCTGAATCAACCATTTCAGTGTTTTTGGAAGGTTGCTGGAAAGCCTATCTGTTGGCCTTGGAGAGAAAGCTTGCAGATTTTTTTCCACCCCTCAGCAGTCTCTACTGCGCATCAGCTGCACCCAGGCAGGCTTCTAATAAAAGCAAGTGACTCTGGTGGAAACAAAAACATCTTTGTGACCCCTGGGAACGCAGCAGTGCAAACAGGCAAGCAGGCAGTCAGGTGGCATGAGCAACCAGGGCATCTCAGGGGCCTTCCTTCAGCACACAGGGAAAGAAAGTCACTGCAACAGAAGACAGGCTTTTCAGAGGAAAACTGAGGACAAACTATCCGAAGCATATAGAGCAAGAAATTCATATTATTTATGCTTACTATAGTGGGGAGAGGGCAAGACTGCTACTGAATGAGTAATTTTTATTGTTCAAACTAAAGAAATGGAGTATTGTCCTGCCAGAATTAAAAGCAGAGTATCAGAACAATATCTTGATTTATCTTTATCTTACTAGTTTGTACTTCACTCCAAAAACACTTTCAATGAAAGCAATGAACTTCTGCAAAAAGTTCCAGAACAATTGCAATCATTTGTGTTAGCACTGTACCACAATGGAGAATTATTTTGAAGACTTTATTGCCAAAGCAAAGCAATGGGCATCCTTTCTAAATCTCAGGATGAATTCTGCAGTGCTTCTCTGATGAAGCACCAACCTGCACAGTGTTTGCAGACTGTGGTCAGGTACCAGCATTCTTCTCCATTTGACAGGCTGAACATAATCCCTGGTGAAAAGATGCCAGTGCTGAAAGAGGAAAGAAATTCAGCTGTCCCAAAGCAGACAGTGGGCTTGTAGTACCTACTGCAGAGACAGCATAGCATTGGAGGTGCCATCTTTCTCACAATTATTTCTTCGTCCCTTCATGTATTATTTTTGGAACAGCTTCAGATAGAGTTGCCTTTCTTAATAGAGCAGTACATAGTCCTCTACCAAAGCATCATATAAGGCTTAAGACGAGCATTTTGAGCAAATGCTGCACTTCATGTTGTTGCTTGCACAATGAAATCCCCCTTTTTGCCTGTAAAATATGGCAAATTGTCTACATGCAGCATGAAGCACGTTTTGGATACCTGTGGTACAGAGGGAAAGATGCTCCTCGTTGTGAGCCCTGCACTGCTACCCAGAGGGCCACGTGCAATTTAGGGCTCTTCAGCACTTGGACGCACGTGGTGTCTAATAAGTAGAACTATAAACAAAACAGCCATTTTATTAATGATCCAGTCAAGACAAGGAAGCCTTAAACCCAAGGGTCTGAACATCTTTAATAGTCCATGAAACTAATGAAAGCATTCTCATGACGCTCAGAAATGAAAACCAAGACCAACACCAGGTGTGTGCCCGATACCACATGGAACTGACCTGGAGAAGTCCATTCAGTCATTTCCATTGTTTGCCTCGGACACAGACACTTCAATTTACATACATACCTCTGTATTTACTGTTTGTGCCAACACACAGGGAATTCCTGCCTCAGAAGAGCACATTATTTGTTTTTTAGCCTCGTCATCCCCAGGGGCAGCCTAAGGCAACAGGTTGACGCAGGCAGCAAAGTCAGACGGCAAATACAGCCGAGTAGTCAATCCTCCTCGGCAGGATGAGAGGAGCAAGGCCAGCTTCGCACTCCTGCCCAAGGAACGGGCTTCTTCGACCCTGCTGTCCGTCAGCAGCTCCTCCTGCTCCCGGCTGGAGCAGCCCCACAGAGCAGCAGGCTGAGCGTGCAGGAGGCAGCTGAACCCACAGCGAGCCCTCCCCTCGCCTCCCCTTCCCACCTCGGCTGCCTGTTTCCCCCCCTGGTTGCTGGGAGGAAAACTTGCACAGATGGCGAGCTGCTCCAAAAATATGACTTGAAGACAGCAAAACTCAATTTCACTTAAACTGCTAGATAGCTGTGGACCGGTGCCAAAGCAGGCATTCGGACTGAGGTACTTGAAAATTTATTTTCTTCCTCTTCCCTCCCCACAGACACTCAGCGATGGTATCACCCACACCTAGATTGAAGTTTGCAAGGTTCAAGCTATACTGGAACTCTATGGGAAATTGATGAGCGAAAATCATTTTTATAATGTCACAAAACGTTTAATGAACTGTGCAACAGCACTCGCAGCCCCAGAGGACCAGGGTCCGGTTTAAAAGCGAACCTTGACGTTTGCTGAACGGTGATAAATAACTGAACTGCAGCCCAGAGCACTATTTATTCTCAGAAACTATTTTTATCGGAAAAATTCCCAACTCTTGTAATGTTTTTCTACAATCTAAGTCTTTACAGTCCTGTTTCAGTTGCCGTTGATTCAATGGAATTCTCCAAGCCTTGTGCTCCTAAGGCTCACACATATTAATATATTTTTATTAATATGAGGAAACTGGATTTTGTTGCAAACAAAACTCATTCCACATTCACTTTTCTCATCACCCAAAAAAACAGCCTACATCTATGTTCCCTCAACCTTTTATCTGAGAGACATTCAAAGTAGTCTGCACTTCATATTTGAAGGTAATGTCAGTTTCTAAAAAGTCACTCCCACATATGTAAATAAGCATGGAAGTGAGAAAAGTTAGGAAAAAATAAAGCACACAACAGCAAAAATCAGACTAGCTTCTTCATATTTCTTAATAATGGAAATCACCATAGGGCCACTGTAGAAGATGGTGCCAGATCGGATATTTTAAACAACTAGATAGTTCTGTTGCTTCTATATATATATATATATCTTTTTCTATCGTAATAGAGTAGGCAACTGCTTAAAAAACTTAATATACCAACTACATTTATTCACTTACTATGTCAAATATAAATACCATATAAAAGGGTGCCCTAGGTTTTTACCTTTTCACAGGTGAAAGGGCGATGAGAGCCTGAAGAGGGTCAGAAAATTATTAACAAACTCAGCATCACAGAATCAGCTCTTATGATAACTCTGAGCAAACCAAGTTTTAAGCAGAAAATTCGATACTGACTGCCAAATTGTATTTCCTGATATGGTTCAAGCTCATGATAAAGACAGTGGCATTAAAGACTTCCTCTAGCTGATGGCCATTGATGGTTTGCAAAGTATATTGAAGTAAACTACCTAGTTGTCTTCAGCATGGGTTACTGCTGGCACCAGTGACATGATGTGAAGTGTCATTCACTGGGAAGCTAGTGGCAATGGAAGATACGCCTTTTCTCAAACTGTGTGGTTGCTGCTATGTTAATTCACAGGGACAGAGCTCTTAAATTTATAACGCTCCATGAATTAATGCAATAAAAGGCTAAAACCATATTATACAAGATACTGTTCATTCCTTTAATTTCATTTCTTTTCCCCTCAATGCTTCCTGAAGAAAGCTGGTTGGAGAAAACTGTTTTAGATTATCCCCTTAGATTTCCCCTAAACTCCCCTCAAAAGCACTTGGAATATTTCACAACGCACACTTGCCTGTTTCCCTCCATTGGAGGGAAAATTCTACACACTCAGCACAGCACAATGGATAATGACTTCCAAAGCATTAACTTGGAGCCATTGAGGCTGGGATGTTTTCAAAACGAATCCATTGCACACAAAGGATTCTAGATTACCCCAGCAACTCCAGAAGCTGGAGCCTTTCTTCCTGCCTCAAAACGTCCATTCCTTGAGCCATCCCTGGAGCGCATTGTCCAGGCCAATTCCTTAGAGCAACGAGTTCCATCAGTCAAAGCTTAACAGATACAAATAATATCAGGATATGGATATAAATTAGCAAGACAGACCCTAAGTGGTTTTGACAGGTTTAGCCAGTATATATAGCGCCACAGAATGCTATCCCTGCTGTCAGACATCAATATGTAGACAGAAGATTGGGGGCACCATGGAAACTCGGCAACATAAGAGTGGTATTGATTGGGCAGAAAACGAGGCTGCAATTTAAGCTTAAGACTGCCAGAAATGCCAAGAATGGAGAATGACCTCCAGCCGTGAATTTGCAGCATAAGCTCCCTGTGAACGGGCCGGTCCAAGGAGGATAAATCAGGGACAAGCTCACCAGGGATATGGGTCGGCCGAATGCAGGCTACCCCAAGCAGATGAGAATGTGCATGTGTGTGTGTGCATGCGTTACAGTGACCTAGTTCGCTCAAAGGCAGCATTTTGAATGGTTTATTATGGAGAGGCTTGAAACAAAGAGGTTTCCTCAATTAAAGCCCTGAAATGCATCCTCTAGATAAAAATGCCTTTGGTGCACTGATCAGCAAGCGGTTGTAAATATCGAAGCAAAGCTTGCATTGTTTCCCAAGGAGCAGTTCCCACAGCAAACACCACTGCTGGGAGCGAAGGCAACGAGGGGGCCTGAACAGAGCAACAGGTTTCATCAGCAAAACCAGTTCCACCCAAAACACCCCAGTGTAACATTTCATTACTATATCATACCTCTCTCCCCTGCTTATAAAAATGCAATAAATTATAACAGACTATGTTTTAAACGACTGTATTTTCAGAGCAGCAATGAAAGGCTAATATTAATTGTTATCTGAGGCCTCAGGAAGGACTGTTCCCAAAAGGAAATGCAGGATAGGTCTGCAAAGTATCTTGCCAGAGCTGTTGCTGGTGCAATCAGTTAATCATGAATATTCAATTCAGCAAGAGAAAGCTGAATCTACTCAAAACCGCCACCAGTAGAGCTGACAGGAGTAAGATACATCTCAAGAATGTCCTCAGTGTCGGTACTGGCGCAGCGGCAGAACAAACTTTCCTAGAAAAAAAAAAAATCTAATTCCATATTATCAGTAGCAGAATATTAGTATATGGTGCTGGGATGGCACTATGCTTTGCAATGCTGTAGTGAAACCAGCCTTCTGCTGGCAAGCATTTATCAGCCACAAATTGCATCTCAAATAAATGGTGCCAGACTTCTAGACACCGATAAAAGTCTGTTTTTCTTAAGTTGCCTGTACACTACAAACAAAAACTTACTCGTTTGTAAATTGCTGGCTTCAAATTTCCTTCTGTTTCCATCCTCGAGCTTGCTCTGGAGTCAATAAGCATCTATCCTTCAATTTCACCAGAAACTCCTTAAGTCATCAAAGAGTTTAGGAGTTCAGCTTACACTTTAGACAAGTATATAATTAAACCTCTGCTTTCTAGCTCCCCCTCACCAACTTTTTTTTTTTTTCCTCTCCAGGAAAAGTCACTAAATCATCTGTTTTTTTGTTTGTTGTTTATTTTTTCCTCTCCCCAGTTGATCACTCTCTAACTAACCGCCTTCTCGCTCCTATTTCATCCCCTACAACAAATTAACAACTTCTTTCACGCGCAGGCAGGTCTC
Organism: Rhynchotus rufescens; assembly: GCA_032273925.1. NCBI lineage: Eukaryota > Metazoa > Chordata > Aves > Tinamiformes > Tinamidae > Rhynchotus > Rhynchotus rufescens. The sequence goes on along the minus strand of JAVCKT010030893.1, from coordinate 1,296 downwards.
TTTTCCTCTTGCCTCCATTTCAGAATAACTTTTTTGTTTGTTTAAATAATATTCGTGATCCTTGGCAGGGAAGAAACAAACGCACACAGAACAAACCAAGATTTGCTCTGTAGATCGGCTCAAGCACCCTGCCCAGAAAATATATCAGAAGCGTTTCTTTGTAACAGCCCTTCCCTTCTCTCTCTTCCACTACCCTCCTTCCTGTATTAATACAAGGGCAGGTAGGTACTCAATCCATTCTTTGCCCCAAAAGTTGAACTTTGCGAAAAGCCGAAGGTCTGAAGGAGAAACGGGACAGGGCAGAAGGTCCAAGGCTGGATGAATCACAGCTGAAGGGCTCCTCCACCGTCAACCACGTCATTTAAGGTAAACTGGACCTAGTTAAAACACCCACCGCCGCGCTCAGCTGCCCCAGAGGAAAAGAACCGGCGTGTCACAAGCCAACGGAGGATGCTCCTATGGAAAATCCAGGCTTGCATCCCTGAATCCAGCTTTGGAGCTGGAAGTGCCCGCCCGTCCAGCTCCGCGGGGCTGAAGGGAGACGCGCCACGTCCAGCTGGGACAAGTGGGAGCGGAGGAGCGCCCCAAGAAGTGGGACTTTTATCTCCCCTCCTTCTATAAAAGACTTTAGTTTTTAAAGGAGAGGACCAAGGACTGGTTAAGGAGTTAAGGAAATGTACACTGGGGATCACGGTGCACTTGCAGACTGCTCTGTTAGGACAGGGCTAATCCTCACCAGGGTTAACGCTAGTTTTAAGCGGAGAAGCCGCGGGAGGGGAAAGCCGCTCCGCTCCGCTCCGCTCCGGGCGCGGGAGCCGGTGTCACACCTGCAGCACAACCTGCCGCGGGCAGGCGCAAAGCTCCGCTTTCCCACCCGCGTCGCTCCCGTGTCCCGCCGCGCGCGGCTCGGGCACCGCGGCGCGGACCGCGCGGCCGCGGCCCCGACGGCAGAGCCGGGTCCGGGCAGCCCCGCGCCGGCAGCAGCGGCGTGCGGCGCCCCGCAGCCTCCCCGGCTCCCGCCGCCGCGGAGCGCCCCGCGGGGAGCGCCCCGCGCCGCGACACCCGCTTACTTGGCTGTGGGGCTCTGGGGCTGGAGCCGGGCGCGGCGGTGCCTCCTGCTGCACGGGCTGCTGCTGCTGCTGCTGCTGCTGCTGCTGCTGCTGCTCGCCCCGCGCGCCCTCGCGCTCTCCGGATCGGGATTTTTATTATTATTATTGTTGTTATTATTGTTGTGTTTTTCCCAGTGCCGCAGGGTGGCTGCGCGCGGGACGCGCCGGGGCTGCCGAGTGCGGGGCC
>JAVCKT010030892.1:0-20270 GCA_032273925.1 Rhynchotus rufescens | reverse complement strand
ATAACTTAATACATTAAAAAAAAAAAAAAAAAAAAAAAAAAAAAAGCATTATCTCTGTCTAAGCCTACCTAACTGGTAATTGGCTTAACTGGAAGCTAAAAACCTGCTGACAAGAAATTTAGTCAAATCTGCTACGAAAATCTGCACTGAGTTGTTGCTGTAACACAACTGTCAATCACTGACATTTATGTCCTACTTCCCAAGGCTCTTCGCAGCAACTTTGGAGCCTCTATAGCATTATGCAATATATGCAGCTGTGATGAGACATCCCTGCTTGGCTTGAAAACCTTAATTCTGAGGTTCAAAATCATTTAATGAAGATGAATTACAAATCACATTTTTAATAAGCCTTTAGAAAGTACAACATGACCTCACGGCCTGCAAGCTGGTTGGTCAATGACCTCACTAAGCAATAGATAAATTTTATGTTGATTTAATTTTGCAAACACCGCTAGCAATAATTTGACATGAAAAGATTTATAGCTTTGAGGAACTCATTAGAAATCTTGCTCTATGTTCAGGAAATGCTAGCAGTTCCAAAGATATGGAGTTTTGAAAGAACGGATTTGATTCCCATCTGATTTAACAGCAGTTTCAGATTTACAGTAGTCTCTCTCTGTGTAGGGTACAGTGCCAAAGTTGAAGTCAATGTAGTTCTACTGATAAGGGGTAGGCCCTGCAGTTTCCTACAAAACAGCTGTGTCCATGTAATACATGAGATGTGGCTGTAAAATTCATATGAATTGTTATTTATGATGAGGTATTAAACAGACTAGCGACCCATTTTGTAAAGTGTGCAATCGTGGTGTTAATGATAACTGCTTTTAAAGAGAAATGAGGCATCTTTGTATGAGCAATAGTAAAGTAATCTCACTTGAAGAGGGTTAATTTCCTGCTAACATTAGACTCTTTGCAGTAGATTTATATCAATTAGCATTCCCATTTCATGCAAGTTCTGTACAGAGGAGTGGGGTGAGGAGGAAAGTTTCCCCTTTTCCATGAAATAAAAATGTGCAAAGAGAAGCTGAATATCCAACATCTGGCAGAGCACATGAAAAGAAATGCAACGTGACTGCAGTGAAAACAAAAGATAATACAAGCAGCATAAAAGATGTTTCATGGAAAAGCACACTGGAAGTCAAAACGCTCTTCTTGAGTGCTCTTTGAATCACAGCTTTGCGTATCAAAATTAGAAAGGGTTTAACTCAAAGCGCAGAGAAGCTTTAGTGCATATAATGCTTCCCTGGCTCTGACACACAAAAATCTAATCATATTTTGAAATATAAAAATAAGGCCCTGATTGGACCGATTCTGTTGCTTTCAGTAGAACACCAAGCCCTGCAGTAGTTATCCATTCAAACCGCATCCGGCAGAGGCACTTCATGGGACGCGGATTGCCTGCTTTGTGACTATGGCAACATACACTGCAGGATGGCACTCACGTAGTCTTCTTTAGACATCTAAATTTGGGTGCTTATGCTATAAGCCTAGTTTCTATAAGAAACTGGTTTAGAGATGCAGATCTCCGCTCTGACTCGTTACGCAAAAGAAGCCTTTGGTTTATTGGGTACACAGAGAACTTAATCTCTTAGTTCTGCACCTAAATTCAGCTCCATAAGGAAGGACGCGTGAATATCCCTCCCTGGCACACTTTTTCTCACATAGCATTCCAGTTTGAAAGAATTTTTGCACTTAGATTACAACCTATAATTACCATGGCATACATAGCAGGAACATAAACCTTCAAAGTTTCATGAAGAATCACTCTGGTCATCTCAACATGTCTATCTAAATTAATAATATCATGCACATCACTTCATTTCTCCTCACTTTGACAGTCCATCCAACAATATGTTCAGTATCCCACACAACCACTGAATCTGAAACAAGATATATATTGTTACAGTCTTAGGCTCTGTTAATGGTTTTAATTTCTCTTTGTGATAAGCCTGTACTATTTGACTACCTCCTCCTTCAGAAAACTAGAGCAAAATTCTCAAATGCGTAATGATGAACTGAATTTCAAGAAGGAACAGGATCACTACAGCAATTTTTCTAAGATCTGGAACTCTTCAGTCCACCATTAGTCCCCAGCCCACTCTGACAATTAATATTACAGGCATGAACCTAACATACTTCAAACCCCCCTTCTTCCCAGTACTCTTCCCTTTGGCCTTTAACCTCCACCAAAAGAAAGAAGCAGGAAGCAGCCATTAATAAGAAAGACTTTTCTATCCCATCTACAGTAGCTACCTTTTTATTGTCAGCAACTTAACAAAGTTGGGGAATATCTGCATTCCCTACTCTAACATTGAAGCTGTTTCTTTTGAAGTTAGTGCATCTCCTTACTGCAGTTCAGAAGGAACTGGACCTTTTTTTAGCAGCTGAAACTGGATGCAGAGAAGGACTACACAGCAGTGCAGAACTTTGCTGAATATTCCTCTTCCAGTAGTCTTAGCATTTTGGTTTGAACCTTTCTCCTTGACAACAGAGAGAGACTTGGACCACAGACAGTGAACACCCCTGATAGAACAAATGTTTTCATCCACACATAACTAGTACACTGTCACTTAGTTAACATATTGTCACTTCATGAGATTCAAAAGATGTATTAGTTGTCTGGTATCAATAGCAATGTTTTCTGCTCTTTTTAATTAGAAGCTATTGCAGTTGATGAAGATTATCCAAAAACCTAAATATAAACCTCACAAGAAAGTCTCTAGCGTTTTATTTACCCTAAGTCTATTTTCCTTTGATGGGGTAATAGATTTTTGAGGGGTTATCTGCACTTTAGCTATACCAGTTCAAAGCACAATGTTCAAGTTCCATTCTCTTACTAAGGACTATCAATAAAAAAGGTCAAGCAAAACAAATATTGTACATTTTGATAGAAATATTCAATATTTAGACAGTCTTCTGTATTCCTCTTATAAAGTTTAATGCATTTGTTAATCTATATAAGCTTTTATATTGTGTCATCATAATGGTATCTGAACGCTGTAGTAAATCATAGAAGTAAATTATGTAGCTTCCAATGGCATAGGTAACTCACCCTTGAGTTAGCTAGGAAAGAAATTGCATTAAAGGTGCATTCTGCCTGTTTCTAAGGGAGATTTTGCTCAGCTATGTTTATTATTCTACTGTTTGCATTACAGCAAATCCTAAGCAGACTTGATCTGCGTTAAACAACCTCGCGTGATACTTGAACTTGTTAAAGCTTGGGTAAGACAAAAATAAAAGACATAGTTTTTTTTTTTTTTTCCTCCCCACTTGCCAATATTGCCAATATCATCCGCAGAATAGTGAAAGAATCAATACAGAAGGATATCAGCATGCAGACAGTGAATTTCCTCCATGAGCTGTCTGATTTGATTCAGTTTCATCAAAAATGTTGGTATTTCAAGTCAAATGTCAAGTCATAACTACAATATAAATCATCTTTGCTTTAGGGATAAGATTTTCATAAACATTCTGGATGTCACCCAAATTTACAAATCTTCCTGGAGGAAACTAAGATTGATTTTCCAAAATTTGTCCTAAAAGAAAATTTTTGATGGCATTTTCCACAGTACCAACCAAGTCTACCTAGCACAGTGAAGACAATTAAAAATGAAATGCTTTCTAAGAAAAATACACCCCTAGCATATTAACTAACTGAAACACATCTAATAGTCATCTCTGAAGAAAGCCTCTGCTTTCAGAACAATATCGGCATAAATCACCATATCCGGGAATCTGCTTAGAGATGATGGTTGCAAATACTAAAAAAAAATGCTGAGCGTGGCCTTGTATCATCCCAACACGAAGCCACAAGTAAATAACTGCACTCCACCAATTGGCCCTGAAGCTGATAAACCACTAAGTGAAACAGCGAGGATTTGTTCTTTCCATTCAATGTTTGTACTTCTGGAGGTTGTCAAGCATGGCGCCATTTCAGTGATGTAGCAAAGGGTTTCTTTAATATTATTAAAATTTAATTCCTTTAATTTAGTTGATTCTCTTCCACATTTTATGACTATCAGTTGATGCTTCCCGTACCTGTTTCTTCTAATCGGGCTAACTACAGGATATGTGTTTTTCTACCCATATTCATTAGTCTCGATTTTCTGTCAGTCCTCTCCCTTCTCACTTTCCCATTTCAATGCTCAACTAGCAAATCTGCTCCTCTTCACACTACAACTTTCCCAAATCAAAGCAGGAACTAGAATAATAAAAAAGCAATGGAAAAAGGAAAATCATATTAGACAAATTCGGAGCAGAATATTTCAGCTAATTTTTGTACCTTTTGTTGTTTACACAACTTTACTTGGCAGAATCATTTAAAAATAGTTGTGGAAATAGCGCTCTAAGAAAACTGAATTTATCTAGGCAGAAATAGCAAAAGAAAGAGTGGACCAGCAGTCAAGTAGAGGCTTGGTTTTAAAGCATGTGTGCTGACCATTTGCAACCAGATGATTTTCAACCCACCAATTTCTTTTAACCAAGAAGCTCAACTCATTGTCCTTTGCATACAACACGCCTACTTTGTTTTCAAAATACTATAATAACAAATAGGTTCTGTAATCTTTCCATAATGTCTGCCTGCTCTTAGTAGCCACAGAATCCTTCTGGAAATTATGGAATGGTGAATACGGGTGCCAGTGTCAGCAAATCCTGATGCAAGTGGTTTAGCAAATGCACCAGCAACTTCCACATGGTGCCTACTTCTTGCTGAGCTCTGGGCTGCTCTTCCATGAAAAGGGGGCGGGAGGGGGTTCACCAGGGAATTCATTTGATTGAATCTGATTGAATCAGAAGGGAGATTCCCTTTCCTACTGCTGACACTTCTAGCAACTTTCAGGATGATATCATATAAAAGCCAGCACTACTTCAAGCTACATTAATTTTTCTGGTTCCCAGGTGCTCAGAATTCCACACTTTTATACTTTTTTTTTCTTTTTTTTTTCACTAAAGAACACAGTCCACTGAAGAATGTGGTAGGTGGTTCTGTCTTACTTACACCTATATTAACCTTGTGGTCAGCGTAATTTATTTACACATATTTTACAAAGAGGCTACCATACCAGGATTCTGAAAAGATGCTGTATCATCAAATAAACATTTGACCTGTCTCTGTTTCCTCACTAAACTTGGCTTGCTCTTTTTTCAGTCTGTAAAATTACTGAGTACCAAAATACTATGGTGACGGGGAAAAAAATGGAAAACATCAAAAAAGACAGATTTTGTTCTTTTTAACAGAAATACAAGTTTTGCACGGGAAATTTTAGTCAGAAAGACTGCAAAGGCCCCTATTTCCAACAGTAATGTTTTGTGACTGAGCAGTAGATGTAAAGCTAAGTTTCGTCCCAGTATATGCAAAGTCCAAAGCCCACACAAAGACAGAAGAAGATAGTAAAAAGGGAGAAAATAAAAAGAAAAAATAAATAAATGTTGATAAACCTATTTAAAGAGTAGAAAATCAAGCACATGGAGGGGTCAGACAATTGTGACTGCAGAGCCACTATGGTATTCAGTGAAATATTTCCAACACCTTTCTCCTAAAGAGCTGGAAGTCAGGCCCATTGCTAAGTTGCAAGAGCATGAGATAGGACATGCAAAGCAAGCAACATGCTTTTTTCCCGCAAATATTTGCCTTTACAGTGACAATTACTACAATAGTACACAAAGCACCACGCGACAAATGAAGAGCAGTGATACAGGAGGAGGTTCAAAGATCAACTCAGCACTGCTTAATTTGTGTTTTATTTAATGGTTGAGCTTTAGGTAGCTATACAACAATTTCAGTTCTCAGTTGTGAATTCTTTTTTAAGCTTCTGCTCTTCAAACCACCACCAGGAGGACAGAAGCAAACATGAAACACAGAAGTCTGAAAAAAAAGCAAAATGAAAACTCTCGCACTTATTTAGAATTCATCATCTCCAAGGCTAATCATATGCTCTATGCCATCTTAGAATTTAAGAGACCAGCAGTAATATTAACAGTCATATTAGTTTTAACAGCAATAGCTTTAATCAACACAATGCAAACTAGCACAAGGAAAAGAACTGTCAGCGCAAGTAAAACCAAATGTCATCCTTCATGACAAAATATTCAACCAGCAAGCCTTACTAAGATTTCAGGTTTCACCTGCAAAAAGGTCTTGCAATTGTTTGTTGTATGTGATCATCAGTAGCTAGAAACACCAAACTGATTCCCTGATTACATGTCACTTGAGTTAATGGGCAGCTGCAACAGGCCAGACTAGGCAGAGAGGACGTGAGGGGAAAGGCTGTGACTGCAAATTACTGGAAGTTCAGGGCTGCAGGAGCCTCTGCTGCCATTATCCTCCTTTCATGGGAACTTTCTTTTTTGATTGCCTCCGATTCAGTGTCACCGCTGCTACCTCCAGCACAGAGCCTCTCACACCCTACTTCGTGGTGGCTCTTTCTGGAAATAGCACCGTACCCAACACAACAGAGCCATATCCTGCCCCAGAGGTGGCAAATCATTAAAAACCAAATTAAATTGCAAGTCATGTCCAATATCGGTTTACCAAAAACATTACAAAAAGTTCCACAGCTGTCAACAAACACTCACTTTAAAGCCACTCACTTTATACCTCTCTTTCTGTAGCCATAACTGTGTCAAGCAGCATCTGCCAACAAGCTTAGTCCCCTTAAGATGGACTTCAAATATTTTATTATTTGAATTGAACACTTTTATCATGTGGGTTCCAGAATAACAGCCCTTTTGATTTGTACACAGCCTGAAAACAGTCAGACATTTCTCTCAGCATCCCTTGCCAGCTAGCTACAAAAAATAAATTTTATTTCAGGCCTTCTGTATTGTTATTCACAACGGAACAGTTTTTCAGGCTTCCATAAGAGTTTCCAGGAACCCAGATTTCTCTCTCGATCTCCACACTTCGTGTTCCCTAGCAGCCTGTGTAACGCACCCGTGACACATTCTCCAGCACAGGCTCTCAGTTCTGTACCCAGCAGCAGTGACGTTCTTAAGTCACTAACGAGATGACCTAATCAGCATCTGTTCTTTTGAGGTCCATGTGCCGCAGGGGAATGTACAGTTAGTTTTTTTTTTTTTTTTAACAGGTAAGCTAATTTTAAAAAGTTCTAATGCAACAGACAAAAAAACCATATAGCATCTTAACACTGCTTCAGTGTCTTTTAAACAAGTCATTTATTTATATTTCTCTTGCAACTTTTATATACCTCTCTTGCGACTACTGTTACTTGTGATCCCTTATTTTCATCCCCTCTTTTTAGGACAAGTTCTGCTGTATGCCACACTGCTGCCTGTGATTTTCCCATCCTATTAGGAACAGTTCTGAACAGATTCTTATCTCAGCTCAGTATACAGCTGTATACTGCGTGAAGAGCAATGACACGTAGCTTGAAATACATAGGATTTATTTTTGTCTCCATAGGGTTGGCTTTAGATTACCTCTGATATAGATTTTATTTCCAGGATAAACGGCGCACATCACAGCTTAGAAAGCAAAGGGAAGACAAGGAGGAGGCATGAGGATGCTGACATGCAAGATGTAGGAGGAACACACAAAAACACTAGGAGAGAATACACTTGACTACACCAAAATGCACAGGGAAGGCAAAACTTACATAGTATTTACAAGGGCTTTCTGGAAGCACTTATCACTGCAAACACATAGAAAAAAAACGCATAAAAGTGTAGCAGAGCGTGCAGCAGAGAAGGGGCAGGGAAAGGTGCCTTGCCCGTGCCCGTAGGCACGCGTGGCCTTTGAAAAGTACAGCGTGCTCTGCCGTGCGTCACTCTGGCCTGCCAGCTGGGAGCGAAAGGGAGGAAGGGGAAGAAAACAACCCACCAGCCACCTGTCCCCTCTGAAGGCTCTGGTGCCAATGTTTGTAAGAGACACCCTTAATTACAAGGCCCCAAACACACAGGCAGATTGGGCCTTTATGCTCACCCACCCTCACAGAGCTGCCGTTGGGAGCTTTCGGTGCCAGCTCCAGCAGCAGGGATTCGGGTAAACGGGAATGGATACATATATATTTTGCCCTTGCCCTTGGACTTGAGGCATCTTGCTTGTATGGAGCAAAGACCCCTCTCAGGTAACCCAGAGGGGCACTGCACCCTCACGGGGAGGAGAAATAAAACCCCCCTGGAGCTGAGGACACAGCGCACCCTTATCTCACCGAGCATCCAACCCAAGAGCAAACTGCCCACCCTCAGCCCTGTGACAGACCCATCCCTCACCAGCAACACAAGCAGCCATCAGCTCAAACCCTTGCACTGCAGTTGTATCACAATATCTTTGCATTGAATGCCATGCTCCAAATTGGAACTGGCAGGCGCCTTAGCCTCACGCAACAGCGCCATATGGAGCTGCATCTGAGCCTGCTTCTGCACAACCCCCTTCCTATCCAGAATACATCAAACAGTGTCACAGATATACTATGGCATTTAAATAGTAATAATGCGGATGCGAGGGCTAAATTAAAAATGTGTTGCCTATTAGAAACAATTTGTGCACTGAGATAAAAAGGGGGATTTGTTGGGTTTTGGCAGCAGAACTTACAGATATGTAAAAAGCGTCTTACTTAATTACTTATATGTCAACTTTCATAGTGGAAAAATGGCAGGAATAAAGGCTAGTCAAATTACAAGCACAGAAAAAACGCTCAGCAAACAACAAAGATATTTTTGCAGGCAGATGGAAGAGGAGATGAACTCCAAAAGTTGTATATCCAGCTAAAACATACAACAAAGCTGCACTTTCTCTCAGGAATGGGGGTCCATTTCAGTGGCTGTTTGAAAACTGTAGGATGTGAGTTCTGTGCTTGTGCAAAGCAGGTTCTTGTTTCCCTCCACACGAAAAAAGCTGGGACATCGAATGCTCCTTCACCAATGCACTGGAGACCGGATAAACCAAGGTCATTTAAAAGGAAGGAAAAGGAGTTCAATTCTCTGATTCCACTACTTTTTTTCTAAATCAGTACTTTACAGACTGCCTTTCTCAGACATATTCATTCCCTTGCTGTCAAGAAAGCTAAAATACTATCAGTTAAAATGCACGGCAATCGGTATTTTCTTTTTTAGCACCAGACCACTGGCCTGTGCATGCCATGGACCAAAGACTCTCAGACACTACCCCTTGCTTCAGTCTTGGACAGAACTGGAGAGCTGCTATGTCCCTAAAGCCCTTTTATCAAGTGCCTGGGCTTCCATCTTCCCTTGGGAAACCTGTTAGCCAGGGGAGGAGATGGATCAAGTCTCCAGCATTGGACAGGAGAACCAGAAGAGCAGTCCTTTGGATGTTTCTGGCTGTTTTTCCAAAATTATGTTTATTACTATATATATTGCTACTTATTTTATGTATGGAATATGAGAACCTTCAAAGAACCTACAAAGATGAAGTATTTCATCAGTCAAATCCCAGAGGCTTTTTTTTTTTTTTTTAAATTTAGAAAAAATAATTAATGACTCCATGGGGAATAAAGGTTGAATGAAGACAACTGCATTCCTTAAACAATATGCGTTTCCCATAGCATGCTGTTAACTAATATTTGCAGCTGTCTTTTCAAAGACAGTATTCAAAGTATATTCAAAGTGGGTATTCAAAGCTCAGAGTAATTCCAATATGTCCTTTCTACCAATCTGGGAATAACCTAGCCTGTGAACAAGGTGACCCCTTGGCTTATTCTGGGAATAACCTAGCCTGTGAACAAGGTGACCCCTTGGCTTATTCTCTGCGTATTTTACAGTAACACTGTCCTCCCCCCAAAAAATATATATATATTTCACAATTGTTAAAAATGCTATAGCTTCAGGTATTCAAACAATGCAGAGCACCTGAAAAACACAACTAGGGTATTTTGCATAAGAGAGCGTGTCCATAACTGCCACGTTTGTTGTGCCAAGCACATACAAAAACTGAGTGCTTGCAAGGACCAACCAACTGAACCCACCAGAGGCAAGAAGGCAGCAAACTAAATAGAGCATCAGCTTTTCCCTGCTTTTCCTTCAGCAGGGTCACCCAAGCTACCAAGTACCTGGTAGCCGGATCTTCAGAGTAGCGGACGCGGTTAAAACACATTTTCACCACATGGTCAACAAAGCAGAGCTCAGCGCAGACGCTCCTTGAGACCAGGCGAGGAGAAAGGTAAGCGTGGAACGCGCCGGAATTGAGGACTCGCCACTTCTTTCCCATACATCCTGTCCCGTCAGCTGGTTTCTGACAGGAACATCCTGCTGCCCGTCCCCAGACCCGTGTTGTCCGGGCCGGGCCCTTATGCTGTGCATGGTGCTCCATGGAGAGTACGTGACAGGGAAGCAGCCGCAGCCCCAGTTTGTTCCTTCACACGGATCGGAGCGTGCAACTGTATTAAAGACACTGTGCAATTGAATATTGTGAATCTTTCTTTACTGAAGGATTCAAGAACAATCTAAAAACTGCAGTTCTTTGGACTCACGGTGCATTTTGGCGTCTTTTTAAATGTTTTTAATCATATGTACCCAGGCAACTAAAGAACCGTGCAATATGAAGTTAAAAACCTTCCCAGAGTGTTCATTTTTGTCTGACTTTGAATAGTAGCTTAGACACCTTCTGCATAGGAGGATGGCTCATTCTGAAACTGTGGGGGTGTGCGAGATTCAGAAAATTTTGAACAGCTAATGTGTGTAAGAACTTTCAGAAAGAAACCAGTCCAAGAGCTGCTAACTTACTGAGAAGTAAAATAATGGAACGAGAGAAACTCCAATTTCCATCTGAACGTGAGCCAGGCTTCAAAACAAAATTACGCCAAGTTTCAAGAAGATGCCCGTGTAGAAAGTTTGTCAGGTTTCACATATTTAGGAACTAACAGAACCATAGAAAATGTGTTTGATATAGTTTGCCTGTCCCTGAAATCCCGTTGACATGTAAGTGGAAACTGTTGTCCCACTCCTTCTTGCAGCACGTTTAACCTAGCTTCACTTACACGTACTATTTCTGTGAAATGCAATGCAATCCATCAATCTCACACCAGTTCTGCCTTAAATATCAAGTCTTTGCTGCTGAATTGCTTTGGACGAGACCTGACATACCAGTTCTGCTGACTGATGCAACGGCCAGATAGCTACATTCACAACCAAGAAAATTACATTAAAATATGTTTGTGTGCAGTAACTGCTACATGAAAAGACAAGATCTGTGCTTGCTGGTTATAAATAACCAGACGTTTTCTAACCTTCAACTGGAGGTAGGTCAAAACTGCAGCACTGTAGCACTGACAGTAATAAGTATGAACTGAGAAAAACAGAGCAAGGACTTAGTGGTCCAATTCTAGCCTATAACTCAGTATATTTGAAGCAAGTAACAGCAAGTCTAATAACTTCATGTGCCTTTTAAAGCCCTACTATCCTCAGGCAAGTAGGCAAAGTTTTTGAAAAGTAGCTAATGATTTGGGGTGGCTCGTATTTTGAGATCCTACAGAAGGAATCTAAAATAGGTTCAGTTTTCAGAATATGAATACTTATAATGCTCTGAAAGACGTCCCAATTTACCAGTCAAAACTTGGTCTGCCAGTCACAAAGTCCTTCAGCTCGGCAAAGAAGAAATCACTAGCACTTACTTTTTAAGTCATGTATCCTGTGAAACACATATTCAGAAAAGTAACTCAGAAAAAGCAATATCCAAAAAGCAACCTTTTCTCCTCAGTGCTTTCACAGAATGAAAAAGTTCCTAGCAAGATTCCTTGGTGATTTTTTAAAAGCAGAACTAATGTTACTCCCAGTCCAGAGATAACATCAGCAACTGATCATTTTCAGTGCAGCTCTCTTTAGTCTCAGATAAAGCCATAAAACTTCCCAAATCTAAACCTTAAACTTTCCCAATATGTGCAAATAGCAAAAACCCAAGTCATATAAACTTCAATGACCTGGAGTGAACGGGACATATGTATCCCTAAAAGAAGAACTCCTCTTGCAAATCTTACCCACTATCTTTCTAAAAAGTTTTTATTGTCCTCTCAGCTTTGTTGATGTTTCCATAAATGCTGTGTAATATTCCAGTTCTTTTCCATTTCCTTTCCCCTCATTAGCAGGTTATTTGTACTACAGTTTGACCTAGAGACTCCAACTGAGCTTGAGAGCTTAATATGTCTCTTCAGAGGCTAGAAAAAGGAAAGCAATAGCCTTCATTTTTGAAATATTGAGGCTCAAAGAAACTAATACCAGTAATATAGAGAACTGGATAGGTAAGGTGCATTTGAGACTCTGGGCTCAAGTTACGATCATCATAGATAACTCTGGAAGATGCACAAATTAAACTCAAGTCGCTGTTTTTCCAATCTATTGCCATAAATATTTTCAATTTCCCTTCTCATGTACTATTTTCACTTCAACATGAATAATTTTCTTTTGTCTCGGCCAAAGGTCTCAGCATACCAATGACATTGTATGCAGCTCCTGCCGCATGGAAGCATGTCTGCCAAGAGGGCAAACTCTTTCCATCTCCCCCTACAACCTGCCACCCCTTAAACAAACAAGACAGTCTCACCTTTATTGAACATACTTGCCTAATTAAAAAAATAAATTGAAAATTTTAATAACCACAGAATTGCATTTACTTAATTTATTCCTCTCTAATATCCATTCCTCTTTGTTTACACAAACCGAAAAAGAAGCTCTAAAAGCTACATGAAGCTACGAATGTCTTCAGATCAGCATGCACACACAAGGTGCTTTACTGAAGCAGACAGCTAAAATCCTGGCCTCATCTCCCAGTGAAAAGTAAAACCGCTTCAATGAGAGATTCTCCCTAAACAAAAGGTACTTGCTAGGTGCCTATTAAGGGGCTAAAGGCAAAGCAGCAGGTAAGATTAAGCTGTGAGGAATCTGTTGCTCTATTTTTAGAATCTGCAACTTCAGGCAGCTTGCTGAGGTCCCGCGAATTACGTGAATTATGCTAACACTCTCCACAGTTGCTTACTAGGCTCGCTTCCTATTATCCAGACAGGATAAGAGTCTAAGGAACATCTGTACAGACTGAATGAGAGCCAAGACCTCAGTGGATGATCCTGCTAACATCGACTTTTTGTTGAGATTATCTGGACTAGACATGCTGTAAGAAAGCTAACAATTTGGGGAATGTTTCTTCCTCAAAGAAATTATTTTAAAAGATAGTTTAGAAACACCAAATAAATAAACAAATGGCATTCTGTTCACTCTTGGCAGGATGCAGAAGATAAATAATCTGATCATGTGGAAAAGGAGCTGACCTCCAGTATAAATACATATTCTAATCCCTTTGTGTTATAAAAAAGAGAAGATGAATAGGATTTAGGTCATATCCTCAACACTGCAGAGCCCATTCAGAGATAGGCCCCCACAGCTGAATTCCAACCCAACCTCCTTCCTACGTGATTATATGTAGGACCACAGTTACGTAACTTCTCCACTCGCGCAAGACTAGCGAGGCCTCCATTTCTTCTCCCACTCATTAATTTTGGAATTCAGATCACTGCTGACCATTGAACACCTCTTAGAAGATCTCTCAGGATACATCTTACATCTATAATCTATCTTACATCTACATTATCCTTACATCTAGGATACATCTACCTTGTTACATCTCAAATTACCGAGTAGAGTACAAGAGGCTCCAATAAAAATAAACCTCAAAATCTTCAATATATGGCCTCCCAGGGCCTTCTACTCACAGAAACTCTGGCAATAGAGAAGAAATCACATTTGATGAGCTCTAGAAGAATCTTTGAAAATTCTTAGACCACACAAGCAAGCAAACACCTTGTTGTCAACAATAACTAAGAAAATGTTAAACATGGTTTCTCCATCATGTCTACTTGCAAAATTTCTTTGAAAAACATAGGGAAAGGGGAGAAATAGAAAAAAAAAGACCTTTTTACCCCAAATAGCCACTTCTTTTAGACAACGCAGCAGAGATGTCTGGTGAGCTACATGAAGTTCAGCAAATTTTTAATGAATTGTTCTCTTTACTTGTGGTCACAGAAAAAAAATCTATCATTTCTTTTCCTGTGACCTACTAGTATAAATTATTCATATGAAAATGGTAAAGGCCACAGAAGCTGCATTTTTTTTGTTCATGGGAACTTCTCTGAATATTAAACCCAAGCTTCTGCAAGTATCTTTTCATCCTCACTGAACAGTGTAAATGACACACTCGGTCCAAAACTTCAATTTCTAGTACTGTAAAGCTAATTCTTCATTGAGATGGAGTAACAATTTATTCTTTAAACCCAGAGGAGGAAGTTCAGGCCAGACAACGTTTCTGTAACTTTTGTAACCGGGAATCATGTCCATACCATCTATATCCAACGCTTACACTAATACCCATCTGTTCGGATGGCATGGTGCCTACTTGGAAATTGGTTGAACCTATGCTCCAGGACATAGATGCCAAGCAGTTACACGTGATTTTCATAGCAACGCTGTGGATACCGTATGTACTGCAGCAAGGTTCCTTCTCTTCAGCACCGACACAGAAGCACTGTTCTTTAAAATACAGATATATTTTACCTGAGCAAAAGGTGACAGGATGACTAACTTCACGGGGGTTCTGGCTGCCAGCTAGACTGTGTCGCTGGGGCTGTGAGCCGAGGACTACACAAGCCTGAAGTAACAGTCACTGTGCCCTTCAGTCTATGAGTGGGCATAAGGGAGAGACAAGTTGCAACGGCAGAGACGAATGTCTCACAAGCTACTGCAGGAAGAGATAACTGGGCAGCTCTGAGCATAAACCAAGTCACCCCTCCAAGGAACGGGTAACCAAAACAAGAGGGTTTCCTATGGTCTTCTATCACAGATTTTTTTTTTCCCCATCTGCTTGTTTGCTACATAGAAAAATAAATGCACTTATGAGGGACTTCTTTCGAAGACAATTTTTCATCTTAGGGATATAAGAAATTCCCAGCAGAACAAAATGGAAAGAAGACCATGGATTGCACACTACATATTAGCTGATCCAGTCCAGAGGTAGCAGGAATCTAAAATCATGGATATGGGGAATATCACACAGTAATACAAAACACAGTTTACCGAACAGTCTAACTAAGGAAGCTAAAGGAAGTTCTGCTTGGAAGCAAGTATCATGGCATTGGAGTGTTTGAATTCTGTACCACACTGGAAAAAAAAAATTTAAAGAAAGGTAGTAAAATCTGTTAAATATTAGAGCCATGCTTCATGCAGGAAGTTTAATAGCGAACAGAAGAAAAAACAGGTCTGGTTCACATGAAATTCATAGGTTCTGTCAGAGACACACAACAATAGCATCTGTGTGGCATCCTGTGAGATCATTCATTTTAAAGGGCATTCTGCAGATGAAACAGTATTTTCTGGCTAGAGTCTCATATGGCTTCGAACCAAACTTTCTATCCACCGATATCTCAACACACGTAAAGGACTGACTAAAGAACCATAAAAGCAACTCTGAGAATATCCAGCCAGCCAAAATGCAGAGTGATGTTTACCACAAAATATTACATCAGTTAATTCTTCCAGCATTTAACATTTAAACTGCTCTTAACATAAGCAGTGTGCCATAATCTCTTTGAGGTCTGTGTTACGACACACAGACCTGCGTGTCAAAGGGAAACAGCGGTGTCTCCCACACCTCTGTACCCACCACAGCCACCTAAGTCCCTTCTGCCATCAGTGCAACTGCAGTCCCCATCCTCCACAGCGTGCCTTCTCTTTCGACCTAGACGCAGACTGTTAAGCAGACAACATTTTCTTGATCTATTGCAAACTCCCTTCCTGCTAGACAAGTGTGTACATCCCTGTGCCACTACAGCACGCAACCTCTCAGCTATATTTTTCGCCTCAGCATCTCTAGATCAAGCCTTACAGCAAGAGGAGCCACTCCAAACGCTGACACCTTCGGGACCATCATCTCACACCCAGCGCTGCTAACTGGCAGCTTCATCATGCCTGGGAGAAGTGGTGGGCACTTCCACTCTTGGGCCGCCACGGCACGCACACCTGAACTGACACCCGTCAGTGGGAGCTGTCGGTGTTGAGCAACTTTGCAAACTGTGTCACAGTTCTCCCCGAACTGGGTAAGAATGTGACTGGATGGACTTTGGGGAGTCTTCTAGCAAAGATATTTCTTCCCACACCTGGAGGTGACCGCTAGAAGCCCAGGGAAGGAGGCTTCATATAACTTCGTAAGGTAGAAGCAAGCAACAGAAATCCCTCTTTCAATCCCACTGAGAGTATCAACACACCCTGTATCCAGGAGCTTCTATAATAAACCAGGACAGAAGTTTCCATGCCTAGGAGCCATCCTATTTTATCACGGACAAAATTGTCTCACTTCATCCCAGAAACAACCTTTCTATCTCACCTCCGCTATCCAGCCAGGAACACTATTCCTGAACTTCACTCCTTCAGAAATGGGAAGGTTCTTTCTAACTTCCAGAACTAAATTTACTCATGACTACAGCCTAAGCATCAGGTTTTGTGGTGTTAATGCACTTTCCTTGATAAGTGACCCTAAAAGGCAGCATTATCAAAAGCATGCTGAACACAGTAACCCAAGCAAATGTTGTGATTAAGCTCATAGAGAACCACATTAGATTCCTATGACCAGTTTATAACTGGTTTGACTGGCAGTGGGTTTTGGTGCATATCCAAGAAAAGCTTGAGCTCATTATTCTGCATTTGTAATAGGATACTTTTTGCCACCATAAGGACCAATGAGATTGAATTCCTCATCTTTTTACAGTCCAAATCCTCTATCTATGGCTAGCATTTTACTCACAAATTTACCATTTAGCATTTCTTAATTTTTAAAACTACCATTTTTTTTTAAGTTATGTAAACACGAGTCCCCTGCGAAACTTTTCAGATAAATATTTAAAATTTGCAAACAATCTCGTGCCTGTTCCAACATGACTTAATTCAAGGCCTTTAATTTCTTCTAAGGATGTCTAATACCATCTTATACGATTAATTCTTGGATAAACAGCTTCTTACTGTATTCTATTGCCTAAGCTATTTTACTAATTAATCAAGTACTCTATTCATCAACATCAGCAAGAAAGAACCTCACCTTCCAGAAGTCTGACATTGAAACGTACTGGTCCAGGTCATTTAGCTTACTTCACTTGAAGAAACTTGATTACTGAATATTTTGAAAATTGAATACAAAAGATCACACTCTATTTATGAATATGGGTCATATCCATATCAGTTTTGCTTAAAAATTTTTCTTTCTCATATGCAAAGATATTTTACAAGTTTGCTGAATTAAGCATGCAAATGACTTATCCTGAAAGCAGTGATCTGACTTAAAACAAACAACTTTATTTCAAGAAAATAATAATTTCTAAATTATCAATTCTAAATATATTGATGTATAAATATATATATTTTATATACAAATATATATGTATTATATATATGTATGTATATATGAAAACAACTATGTTCTAGTGTTCTGAAATGGACATAATTAACTGGCTACTAATGACTGTAGTCTGATTGTAGTCTGTAATCTTTGACTTTGGTTCCTGCTCTCTTTCCTCAATGAAACATTTCTGCTGCGCAGCCCAAGAGCCTGGAATATTTTCCTTCCAGCTGGAAGACACAGTTTGGAGCACTACACAGATGCATGTGAGATGGCCTGTACCCAAAAAGCTCATGATCTAACAAATTGCTACCAAATGTGCCAGAAGTTTGAAAGTTCTTTTGTTAAAAGATATGTGTTAAGATACATTCTGCCCTCATCAAATTTCTCAAAGTATGCAGAATTACCCTACTAAAAGGATAGAGCCTGACTAAATTTGCTTGAATTGTGCTATTCAGCTTGGCTACTTGTAGTGAAGATCTCTCTCAGAAATACGCCAAAAAAACAATTTTTCTTCACAAGCTGTTACTTTTTGAGTAATGCAATTTTCTCTCATAATTGTCATGAAAAACCCTTTAAAAGAAGTCACACAGATAGTACTTATGCAGTTGTTATTGAAAACTGCTTTTGTATGACACAGAAGGCTTTCGACGTACTGTTATATAACCTCTCAATAACCATCTTATGGTTATGACTCAATGTTCCGTCAAACAGCAATTTTTTTTTTCTAATGCAGAAAAACAGTGAAATAATTTCATACTAACAAAACTTGCCATGGGAGACAGTTAATGTATCATCATTATTTATATATTATCCCTTCTTACATTCCTGTCCATACACACTCTTAACTACTGATACGCATCACTGACGCCCATGAAAATGTTGGTACTGGACCTGCAAAGATGTCATTCTGCACAGATAAGTATGTGCCAATTGCATAGTAAGGCATAAATGTGACAATATAACACACCAGTAACCATGTAATTTTCATTCTAAGTTACTTTCTCCAAATTGTGTTAATGTACTGTTACAGTTGGACACTGTTGCAATAAGGTAGCAATTGAATTACACACACTTTCTTGATATTACATACATTATTCTCAAACTATGCTATCATCAAAGTCAACAAGCAACACTAGCTCAGCAGGACTCAGAAGGCACATTACCTATATTACCTGCACTGACACCCCTCAGAAAACCAGAGGTTAACCAAAACTTTCTCACACACCACAAGACAGTGGTATCAAATGTCTGACATACTATGCTGGATATTTATAGAACACAATTCAGAAATAAGTGTTCGAAAGTACTCAAATATAATTAATAAATTAATGAAGTTCCAGATTGGATCTATTACACTGGTATAAAACCAGAAAAGTGCTTTTAGGATCTGCACTGTAGGATGAGTATGTCTCGCACAAGAGTTTCTTTGGAAGGGTGATTATAAATTACACAAACCAAGCATATAAACTCCAAAAGAATCCAATGATATTATATAACTGACCAATATCTTTATTTGTTTAAGCAAATTTTTGTATCATTTTATTCTGCAAATGTATTAAAAAAAGAAACAGAATAAACATTAATGTATTTCATAGTTAAATGAACCTATTTTTGCTATATCTATCGGAAGATTTCCAAAGAACAATAAAAGCCCCAAAATGCTAGAAGATATATGTAAAAATTAGTATACAAAGGTACTCCCTCCTTTACCAAGTACCTATCTTGCAGGTTCAAAAAGTGCAGCAGTAATCTGTATTTGGCTTCCAGACACATTAGCTCAAAATTACTACAAAATGAACAGTTCTTATTTCGTTAAGCATGGAACGATTTAGTCAAGGGATCTGCAATACTCGTCTTCTAATTGTAGAAAAGGTACAAACTGCGAACTCTTCATCTGTTACAGAATTACAGATGAGCTAAATGGAGTAGTCTGCTCTCTTTTCATTATCAGCAAAAACAGGAACACCTTCAGTCTCACTTTGTGCCAACCAAGCCACGAGACAGTTAGTGGTTTTAACCTCCCACAGTCAGCAAATACAATGCTGCGTGTGCACAGTCTGGCAAATGAATATGTAAAAACTTTCAATTTAAGTGACTATTTTAGTGTAGTTGCAAGCAGAACCGATCATAATCTGCTGTATTGGTGTAAACCCATGGCCTCCATTGCAAATGAGTGAGGCTAAAGCTTGCACTGCTCTTTAAATGTGCCAGGTTGTGGACTCCTGACTCTCTTTCCTCCCATTGCAGTTGACACCCTCCTTTTCATATATGCAGTAGAGTTTAGCACAGAAAGAAGGGCGGAAAGGGGAAGTTAAGTTATTGCTGCATGGAAGGCTATTCTATATTCTAGCCCATCATATTTCAAGAAATATGTTTTTTACTGTGAAATTCCATTCCTGGTCTTCAATCCCACACAGTTCCTTCTGCAATCCTGCAAGATAAACCAATTGAGGCAAAGGTGTGCACGGTCATCTTGCAGCTGTGGAGCTTATCTTACTCTAAGTCAAGAACGCCTATTTTCAATTTTATTTTTAATAAGAAAAAGTGGCGTGTGTAATGTCAGCAAGAACATCAAGCCATTCCAGTCAAATCTGAACTTGAACTTGAAGTAGAAGCTGACAGAACCATCCCTGAGAGAACTGGTCCCTGGATCAATTTTGTGTGTATATCCCATGTATTTTCTTCTAACAAATCACATAATTCCCTAGAGGAAATTACACACAGAATCCATCGACAACTAGCTACTACAGATGTTATTTTTCAGAAGAATAAAAAGTCTGATATTCATCATAATTAAAGTTTTCATGTTTTTGTTGGCAAGACCAGCATGCTGTTTTCTGATATGCAGGGGAAATAGCTGAAGATCTCTGCTTACAGAATCTCACAGAGGTTTCAAGATATGAAACAAAGCATGTTTTAAAAA
>JAVCKT010030891.1:0-11156 GCA_032273925.1 Rhynchotus rufescens | reverse complement strand
TAAATGATTTTTAAAAAAAAAGAAAAATAAAAAAAAAACACAAAGAAAAAAAAAAACACCCCACCACCTAGCTCAGGCTATATACAGGCTAAATAGTAAAACACTAAAGCCCTATATTGTTAAGAATGTTAATGTTGTTTTTTAACAGTCTAAAATTCCACTTTTAAAAACCCTGTAAAATTTGTCAAATAATTTGATACTTATTATAGTTGAGTTAACTACAGTTATTTAAAAGGGACAAAAGCATTAATTTGAGGAAGGTACAAAAGCATGTAAAATGGGGTTATAATCCCAGAGAAATGTTTTTTTAAAAAAAAAAAAGTTGGTACTGTTTTGTGTGCAATTCCCAAGTATATTTTTAAAACAACATTGAATTTTTATAGGCAAATTATATTTTTCTGCTAACAAGGGAGTTGGGGGGGGGGTGAATAATAGAATGATTGACAAATCTTTTAGGGCCTGATTTTACAAGATGCTGCACAACTCCTGATTGCTGCCAATCACTTGCATTTCCTTTCAGTGGATCTGAGAACATATGGCATTATTCAGCTGGTGCTGAGCACCTTTAATCACAGACCCTGTAATGCCACATTATCCTCATTCTGTGCAAATGTGAGAATTGCTGCTGACGTTTTAAATTGCAGGGTTATTTGGTCCTTGCCTCAAACTCCCAGCTGATATGAATGGATGTTCTACCTGAGGGAGGTTTACAACAGCAACGTGATAAATAAAGTAGTGCTTATAAAATTGGTATTTACACAAACTGTGCAAAGCATCAATTCAGTATGTAAACTTTAGCTTTTCCATTTTTATTCAATGGAGAAAAAAAAATACGGTTCTTGTGGAAAACTGAAGTTTAGTTTACTCTCAGTGCAAATTTCAAAAAGTGGCACCTCTGGCTGTTTTGCGCGCAATGCAATTGATTTAAAGAGCTCAGAAAGATGTTTAAGGCAAATAATCAATTCCAACATACTTATTGTCCTTCATTACAGTTACCTGTAGAGAATCTCTAGTCATGTATATCTGTTTTTGATGCCTCTGCAGAATAACTGTCCAGCATCCTCTACCCAACCAGTCAGAATGTAGGAAAATCTACAGATATGACGGAATCTACTGTGAATCTACCTACCAGAAGTATGTTGAAATCTGTGTGAGTCTTGCCTCTAGCTCGTGCATTTAGTGCTCGTGCTCTCCTGCTATTCAGTGTTGAAAACGTATACTTCTGCTGACATGCAAAACCTCTAAAGCAGGCGCAGAAATAATGTTGTGTGCTTCTTTGGGATTGTGCTTTAAAAGCTAAAAAGCAAATAAAAAACCCTATGACTTTATTAAATCTCTTAGGAATGCTTCTGTGTAGTGCAATAAACAAGAATGTATACACTAGAAAAATCTAGGCAAAATATATTGCACAGGTGCTTCACATCTTAGGGATTTGAAAGGTGTGTTATGTATAAATTAGCTGTCACTTTTTTTCAGTCGTGTAATGGAATGATGAGTTGTAATTTGCATAATCCTTTAAGAAGTCAAATTATACTGTCATGTAGCAGACTTAACATGCTAGCTAGGATTTCATAGCTTTGCAGCTAATTAGTATGTACCTTACAGGACAGTTAAATTGAAGCTGAGGCCTCTTGCTTTGCAGTCATTTGCCTTTGCCCGCTGCCCTAACGGAGGCCGCTTTTGTGCGTAACTAAATATTGTTCCCGGTGCTTCTGGCAAAGTGCTGCTGCTGTGGGCAGGCAAATGAAACCCCGTTGACTTCACTACTTGTGGGAGCACTGAAGTTCCTGTCTTACTGTAGTAAGAATTTAGAAACACGTTTTCACATAGAGCTGAAAAGTATATATTTGACAGCTATATTATAGATTTTTTTGTTAAATTATTGCAAATGCACTGTGAATTTTCTGTGAATTTTGAAAATGCTTTGTGTTGCTTAGCGGTTACTTTTTATACTCCTATTATATTATTGGTTTGTGTCTTGGTATTATCGTTGTCAGCTTGTGAATAACAGATTTAATTTTCCAAAAGCTTTATCACGGAAAAAAATCAAAGGTATTTACATTGCAGCAAAATGGCAAGGCAGTAATGCTCATTGTAGTTTTTCAGGTCGTGTTCTCGCCTTCCGTCTTTTTATTCTGAAACAGATTGCTTGTTTTCTTATTTTTTTAGTAGTAGATACAACCACATAAGTAAAAGCTGGTATTTCAGATTGAACAAAGAATATGATTTTGGTTTATGAAAGTGAGAGGAAAAGAGAGATATAAACTTTTCTGTATAATATAACTTGTCAATATAACTTTAAGAGCCAAAATGAAAATATGATTACTTTGTTCATGTTCCCTGAATGGCTACTTTTGGTGTTAGATATTATTTAGTTCTCCTTTATTTCTCATGAGCAGTTCTTAAATTTTTGATACCTTTGCATTCCATCTTGCCAAATAAGGGTAGTGTGTTGTCTAGATCTAGATGTAGTCAGGTTTTAGATGATAAAGAACTCAATTTCACTCAATAGAGAACTCTGCTTTTTACTTTTCTTGTCAGCTCAGTTCAGTAATTGTATATAAAAAAAAAAGTATCTGTTTGTTTAAATATTTGAAACAGATTTGTTGTGTGCTACTTGCATCAGTTTTTAGAAACTCTATTGCGAAGAAAACTTGGCATAGTGTAGAAGAGCCTGTCTTCTTTGTCTTGCATTTTAAATAAAGCAATAGCCTCACTCTGAAATCTGCAGAATACCTGGTTATCTTAATTTTTGAAATTAGAAGTTTATAGTCAGTATAGTAAAAAAAAAAAGCTAGAAGTGCTTACCCCAAAACAGAATATACTATGTGTTTACTTAAAAGTAGGCATATAATTACAAGTAGACATTGTCTTTTTTTTCTAGAAAAGGTAAAATCCAAAAATGAAAAAGATGGTAAAACTTAGTCTGTAGTTGACTTCTGTTTTGTCATATTTGAAATTCTTTATATGAATCATTTCAAATATTATTGTCCAGTTCATCCTCTCCTGATTGGAAGAAAAGCATAGATTGTTTTGGAAGACTGAGTATGTCCTTCCCTAAAAAATACAGTGCTCTTTGTTTCTTCTTTTTTTTCCCCATCTAATATTAGTGGAGTTTTGTCTTGCTACTACTTTGATATTTCAGAGGCACACTTTGTCTTCTCCCCAATGGATGTTTTTGATGCTTTTCCCATGGTGCTGTATTTCTAATAATACAAAAACTTTAACAACAGTTACTGAAAACTTCCCATTAAATGAGTCAAAAAGAAAGAAAAAAGAAAGAAACTATTTTTAATGTATTTTTAAACTTCATACCTTAATACTACAAAACAGATGGAAGCTGCTGGTGCCAGAGAAGCATGCCCTTTGCGTGAGGGATGCACTGCCTATGCCCTGCGGCTGGAGACAGATAAGACTGCAGCTTGGGTACATATATGAGCAATAGCTTTAAATCAGGTGCTTGAGGCATGGCAGCTGTAAAGGAGGAATTTAGCCATGGGAGCTGGGCATGGGCTGCAGGGACTGTGTAGAAGGGACCGTGCTCTCCTGCAGCACCCTTGCCACGTGCACCAGGCTGGGCCAGTTTAAAGCTACAATTTAAAACAGCTACCATATATAAGACAGCAGCATAGACGTTTGCAATCTGTGTTGCTCCATAGAGGTTTTTAGTCTTTTCTATGTCCGGGTTTTTTCAGAGGGTCGTTTAGCTAATATTCATTTGCCCTAATTCTGACAATCTTGAGGTGTGGTCACCTCCTAGACATGAGTCTGTGCACCTTGCACGTGCCAAGGCTTCTTGCTTAGGAGCTTCAGCTTAAGCAGTATGGCTTGAGAGAGGGCCTTTCCCCATGATTGAGTAGGAAGAGGGACCATGGATGGAAACAGGTCACTGGGGGGCAACAGGAAAGGCTCTGTGGCAGTCCACATTTACTTAGTACATTTAGTTAGCACTGTTAGTACACATATCACAGTAGTACTTACTACATCCTCTTCCTGTAGGTTGATTTCTGAAAGACTAGAATTGTCCTCCTTTCTCCAATATTAAGATTTTAAAAGGGTTTTTTTTTTGTGTGTGTGAGAAAAGTAGAATAGGGAAGAGTAGGTAAGGTATTGCTAGGTATTTCTTATGAAGTCAAGATCATGGAATAAATACGAAAGGAAAACATCTTGTACTTAAGTCTCAGAAATACAGCTATGGCCCTATTAGCTTTTTTTCCTGTTTCACTTCTCTGTGAGCTGGCA
The DNA here is from genome assembly GCA_032273925.1 of Rhynchotus rufescens. Classification (NCBI taxonomy): domain Eukaryota; kingdom Metazoa; phylum Chordata; class Aves; order Tinamiformes; family Tinamidae; genus Rhynchotus; species Rhynchotus rufescens. The sequence goes on along the minus strand of JAVCKT010030891.1, from coordinate 6,914 downwards.
ATTTGAGCAGAGAACAGAAGGCTCATTGATTGCAGCTGCAGAAGTGAGGCAGTTTTTCCTGGAAGGTGTAGCTTGGTCATATGCACATTATCATCTTAAGCCTGCAACTGCTCAAAACATCCCAATTTACCAGACCAAAATATGCTGCCTTCAAACTGTATGTTGGCTCACAAACCTAAGTGTTCCTTTACAAATGAGAAAAGGAGGCACTAGGCTAGACCATTCTTGTCAGCCTCTACGGTTTAAATTAAGATTTGTTTGTATATTTAATGGATAGAACAAAACCAGAGTGGCTTTGTGCACCCAGGAAACTTCCTGATCCTACTAGACAACAGCAAAAACAAATTAAAAAAAAAAAAATACACACACAGTCAGCCTCCCCCCGCCCTTTACTGTGGGCCAAATAGCTTTACCAAGGCTTCTAATCAGGGAATTGAACTAGACAGAAAAATTTCCATGGGAAGATGAAGGATTTCCTCCTGAGTGTTATTGTTGTCTGCAGTGCTCATCTATTGGACAGAGCAGTTGCACAGGAGGAGCTAATAGTTTCAGATGAAGAATTGCAAATTTGAAAATGGAGGGGAGGAAAAAAAAGCCCTCTGCAGGCGTCTCTGCAGCTGAACATACTGGTTCATGTCAGTCTATTCATTTGGGTGATACAGAGAAGTTGATGTCTGAGAAATCCTTAGCTTTTTCCTTTTTCCATTTCTAAGTGAGAGTGTCAAACACAAATTGGCTCAGAAATATAGAGAAAGAGACTGATAAGCCTTGTATATGTCACGATTCATCCAACATATCAGCTGAAGGAGAAGTTACAGGAGCTCAAAAGTATCCTTTTAGCTTCATGGAAAACATCTCTTACATGTGTGTATATGTACGAAAGAAAGCAGAACTGCCATTCAACTAATGCAATAATTTGGGGTCCAATGTTTAACCATGTTTAGGAGTTAAATTAAGAATTTTCAGGGCATAGTTGTCATACTGAGATGCTATTCCTTTAAATCTATAGTAATATATTGGGAAGATGGAGGTATTAATTGCCCTGTTAGATATTAGATATTTTGGGATATTCTTTAGTAACACAGATTGCACCACAAATATCTCTCTATTCTGCTGTAGGTAGATGCTTTCTTGGTTTTAAAATTTTACTCTGAGATGAATGAACCTAGTTTGTAGAGACCAGAGACGACAGATCTTCATGTTAATTTTCTTTATCCACTGAGTAACAAAGGGCTGTGTTACTCAGGTTTGCAAAATCTTCAGTTTGTAGTTCAATAGAAAATGTGAAAACCTATTTAAGATCAGCAGTAGCTAATTGTAATGTCTGTTCAGAGTTAAATCCTGAAGTAAATTTGGTATTGGTCAATTGACCAATTAGGCAATTACTTTTAGCTGTCTGGTCTGCAAACTCCGCTGAACTGGCTGGGGCTTCTGGGCGCGTGACCCCACCTTTTGACTGAATATTATTCACAGTCTGATAATTCCTTGTTAAGACATGGTATTTGATATTGAATTGAAGTTGTTCTTGCATTTCACTTTCAGATATGAAGGGTTCTTGCCTCTTCTTCCCCAAATCTTGTTTCTGTTTTCAGAAATGGGGAGATCAATTCAAATTATCTGTGACTGAGCTACTGTTTGTGCTCAGCAAAGCTTTGCTTTAGCCCTTGCTCTTTCAGTAACTGTCTGCTTTCCACAAATAAAGAAGTATCAGTGCCAAGTATATTCAAAATTCCACAATTGAAAACAAACTTTTTTTTTCCATGCTCCAGATTATAAGTAATTAATCAAATACCTGCAGCTAAACTCATGAAAGTGCAATAGGTTGAAGTGACAAAGCTGTTCTGGAGCATTTTAGGTATATTTTTGAAAGGTAAAGCTCTGGGTTCTTCACCTTCTTTTAACTTAAAAGGACAGTATCAGATGATGTATTGATGCCTATTGATGAGTGAAAACTGTATTGTACAGAGGTGTATATATGCTGAAAGACAAACACTGTGCTAGATGTGTGCTCATATATTTTGGAATCTAGAAAGGACTGTTAGGATTGTGTAGCTCAGTCTGTTGTGCAAGGCAGGAGTGTCCCCAATGACATAGTCCAAGAACTTCTGTTTCTTTTAAAAGGAAAATGTTGCTGTGAGAACTGTAAGTGAAAGAAAATCTTTTTTTTAAAGAGAGAAACTATTCTTGTAGTTAGCTACTTCTTTAGTAAGTATCAATACGTTACTTTCAGTCTGAAGTTTTCTAATTTAGTGGAGATATGACCAAATCTAGCATATAGAAGCTGGAGAGTTCTTTAGTATTCATGATGTTTGTTACCATCCTCCCCATTTAGGAAGGTATGGACAGTGGTCAGTTGACCTTTGTCTATCATCTTTTCTTTGATAGAGTTGTTCTTTTCTTAGAAAAGCAAGGTTTCCAGAATTTGAATGATCCTTGCAGTTGTTTAATGCATTTTCCCTGCTTTATGACTGTGCTTTTTGCTGAGTGGACATGTGTAGAGGATGGAGGTTTAGTGCTACTATTGCCCATCAGTTGTTCCTTGTGTTGGTTCTTAAGGACTCTAGATTTAAACCAGGACCACATTACTATGCACTGTATAAAATCCAAAGATTCTCTGTCTGGACATGGATTTATATAACCTATTCCTATTGCTACTCAGTATTTTCCTGCCAGCGTATCAAAGGGTTGCATTTTTTGCTGCTTTAGCTAGTGTACTGTATTGTCGGCTGACATTAATTTGGTTATCCAGCTTCATCCATATGCCTCTTTCTGGGTCAGTACATTGTCTTTGTTTGGAATCTGTGTTCTTCGTTACCAGATAGACAGCTTTGTGCTCAGCTGTGTTAAAACACATCTTATTCAGGTAAGCCCAGCCTGCTGTGCAATCTGTGGAACTGACAACTCCTCGGTATTTACCATTTTATTATCTTCTGTGTCATCTGCAAATTTTACTAGCAAGGATTTTATGTTTTCTTTCATATCATTGATTTATTCTCCCGCATAGGTACTCTCTGAGGAATTAAGGGCTCAAGGAGCTCTTTGCCTGCACAGAGTGCCAAGGGCAGCATGATCTGTTTTGCAGAGCTGCTGGTGCTAATGGCTGGGAGCAGAGCAGGGTTGCCTGCCCTGATGAGTGGGCACCCGAAAGGGCAGGGAGTCACGGGCACGTGCCCTTTCCTTTCCACAGTGCGAGCGGGCGGCAGCCTTGCCTCCTCACTTTGCATCGTGGTGCCATCGAAGTGCAGACCACAGTTCTCCCTTGAAAATTTTTGTGTTCCTTTGGATGGCTAATTGTAAACTCGCTTGAAGAGCTGTTTGAGGAAACAAATCTAGATCATTTACAAATGGTCGGCAAATTCAGTGAATCAACGCATTGATACAAAAGCAAGAGGAAATTGGTTGTTTTTGGAAAAGCAGAAACTTTTCAGGTTAGGTTTTTCTGAAATTCGTTACTTTTTAATTTCTAAATTATTATGCTTTTCCTTCAAATTAGATCCACTTTGGAAATAGTTATAAGATTAAATAGTGGGATAATGAAGCACAAAGATTTATTGAAATAAAATTTTATAGTTTGCCATAAATGATGCTTTCAATTCACTTTTAGTCCTCTTTTCCCTTCCTTCTGCTCTCCAAGTGTTTTTATGGTCCAACTTAAAAGGAAATCTTGCTTAGCAGATTTACTACAGGACTATTCTTAGGTTCTATTAAAGGTTAATGATTAGTTGTTGATCTGTATTTTTTTAATATTTAGGCATTGGATTTCATGATGTGAAAATATAACAGATGATATTTCATATTCAGATATAGCAATATCACTGAACCTCTGACATATCCATGGCAATACTGTGACTTTGTTAAACTTCCTGCACAATAGCAATAGCTTAACCTCAAGCTATGCTGGTTTGTTTTCTATGTAAGAGAAATACTGCTCCAGTGAAAACAGCCAAACGCTTGGCATTTGGCACCACTTCGGACTTGTTTTCTGTAGGAAACAAGACCTGTATTACATTTTGTGAAGAAAATTTTGTTCTACACTATTTCTTCTGAGAAGATGATATTTATATTCTCCAAGTTCCTCATTTATACATGTACAGATGTGCATATACATGTGAAAATAAACAGAATCATTTTAAGTAAAAAAAGAGAGAAGTCTAATACATTATTCCATTTAATGTGAGTGTAATAGTAATATGGAAATTTGTAATTAATTTGTCATTTATGTCATTTAAACTAATTATTTTTTTCACACAAATGAAATAACCATATGGTCCTAAGATGATGTAACTAGAATTTGCACTTAATTTCTGGCAAATAGAAAATAAATTTCTTAGAATTTGCTTAGAATACTAAGCAAAAAAAAAAAAAAAAGTCAATAAGAAAAGATATCCTGTCACACCTCAGAGTTCTCTGCTCATTGAGTGGCAAGGAACTGATGAAAGCAGATACGTTCCTCCCATTCTGGTTGCACTGTACTTTGTCTTACTGCTTCATAAGTGACGTTGGGCCTGTGCCATCTTCCCAATTGCAGACCGTGATGCCGAGCAGTTTAGGATGCTGTATCATGTACCATTTAATCAGGATGCACTATTTAGAGTATGTGTGGTGTACTGGGAGTAATTTGTGTATAAAGCTTTTCCAGCTGCATCTAAATAAAAGGTGAAATTCCCTTATCTCTGCACAAAAATGAGTTAAATGGACTATGGGGAGCTGAGCAGCAGTTGCACGAATTAATTTCATGTACCTGTCCATAGCTGGCGGTGACACTGCAGTGTGACTCTTCTGCAGCTGCCCAGCAGCCAGGGCTGTGCACATGGCTTTAGAGCCTTTAGGCTGCTGTATTATAATGTATAGAATGGTTGCATCCTTGCCTGGGAGGTCTCCTGTGTGGTTTTCAGGTCCCTTGCTATATTTTGGTTATGAGCTTATGTGCCTGGGATAGGAGCACTGTGAGTCTTGCTAATGGGAGGAACTTGCCTGGTTTGGTTGTGAAGATCGGTGGTCAGGTCAGTGCAGGAGAGGGATCCCCAAGCCTTGTGCTGCCCCCTCTGCTGCGTTCCGTCTCCTGTAAGCTGTGGCAGGGGCTGCTCTGCGGGGAGAAAAAGGTGTTTAACCGGTAGCACATGGAAGATGATGAGTTTGATGAATCACTTGTTTCCCAGGTGGTGGCATAGTGCTGGATCACAGGCATTAACCAGATTTTAGGCTACTGGTAATCTATATAAACAGTTACCAATATTGATACTATAGATGTTTATAGTTCATCTATTTTAAATGTAGTTAATAGCAGTAATGTTAAGGAGTAAATAAGTGGATTCATGAAAGGGAATTGAATCTAGTGCCTACTTCCACCTACTTTCTGATTTCATAACTATCCTCTGGATAGGGCACATTGTAGCTGTCTAGCGGTATTTGCATTGGCTATGCTCTGCATTTAGGGCCAAATATCACCCTAAAAAGGATACTAACTTTTTTTGCTGACTTCTTGAGCTAAATTGAACAGTTGCTACTTGATAGAGAATGAAAATAAAAAAAATCTTAGTTTAGTGCTAGTATTGAAAGCATGTTTATCAGGTCTACAGTCTATTTCGATGTAGCTTGGTCAACTTAAGATACTTAAATGATGCAGTATTCTACTTGGATAAAATTATATCAGCAGATACCATTTTACTCTAAAACTATCCTTTTCATGTTGTTTGTTTGCCTATAGATGATGATTGTATACGAGTTCAAAGCAATCCTCTGCTAATGTAGCTGATTATGTGCTTCATGCTTTGGCATTGTGGTATACCTGGTATTAACAAAATTCTCTTAATGCAGACCTCATTTAATTTTGGTCATTCACTCTTTTCATTCTTGATTTCAAAGTTCGATAAAACAGCAGTTTTATTGTATTAAAAAAAAAAAAAACAAATAAGCAAGCAAACAAAAACACAAGGTGTTGGTTGTTATGTGACTCTAGTGAATAGTTGTTGGAGTAGAGACACCCAAAGACCTGCACTGCATTGAAAAAACAATCCTTTTTCTTTTTTCTTTTCTTTTTTTTTTTTTGGTAATATAACTGTGTTTTCATTCCAGAAGATACTGCTCTGTGCTTGAATTATAGGTGAGCAGCTAAATCCTGAGTATTGTTTCACATATAGTTGCCTTAGAAGTGTGTGTGATGGTGCGATTTGCCAGATTAATGGTGACGATGCTTGCTATTGTGAATCACTATCGTGAATTGCATGTGGTTCAGTTAGGTTGCCTTGGGATCAAACTATGTAAATGAAAACTTTGCAAAAGCATTCCTCCCTCCTCCCCCATGTTCAAAAATTGAAGAGAAAAACTTAATGATCACAATTTAGTTAACGAAGTTCTATGCCTTGCTGCCTGCTTTGGGCAACACCTTGATCCTATGACCAAGAGAGCATGTTATGGTCATGGCAGGCTTGCTTCCTTCCAGGAAGAGCAGCTTGCTTCCAGGGGTAGCAGCGTGCTTCCAGAAGCCCTCGATGTCTCCCGATGGCTGCGTTCCATGCTGGACCCAGCATGACAGGCAGAGAGGCAGTTGTGATTCACACCTCCCTGGGGAGTACCAGGCACATATCCAGGCTGTGCACCAGTGTCAGTGGTAACTGTGCCATTGAAACTGCTGGGAAAGGGTTAGCATCAGGTAATCGGCCATAAAAGAGTGCTCCTGAATAGGTGTGAAGTTCACTGCTGGCAGGTTCAGAGCTAAGGGGAGCACAGCACTGTGCAACAGGCAAAATGTTAAGTTTACTAAAGAGGTTAAGGCGACTTCATTAGATCATTACTCATTGTTGATATTTTTTTTTCTCACCTTCTCCCATAGGTATTTTAAAGTTATAAACTGATCTTCTGTGAGGCGTTATTAAAAAAAAAAAAAAAAAAAAAAATCCATACAAAGTCCATTC
>JAVCKT010030890.1:8780-24298 GCA_032273925.1 Rhynchotus rufescens | reverse complement strand
ATTATTGGATTAGAGGAAAAGACTTTATGACTGCAAACATGAAGAAAAGAACAAACGAGTACTGTCATTTCCTTATAAAGCACCTTTTAAGCAGGAAACCAGAGAAACATGTTCTGGTCTAACCCTAAAGCACATTTAAAAAAAAAAAACAAAAAAAAAAAGGGAAGAAAGAAGACAAGGAACTTCTACCTATTTTTAAGTCTGTTTTAGTTGGAAAAAGATTAAATAAGACATTTCTCTGATATTTCTTTGTGTCCTATAATGATACATGCAAAAATACAAAGAAGTAGAATATGGTGAATGGAAGCTAAAATACAAAAGTAAATTGTATAGAGTTGAAGGAGAAAATCCCTCCAGGCATTTTCAAAGACTATTGCAGATTACTGTTATTCGTAGCTATTACTAAGTACAACCAGAGTATGACCACTGCTTGAATTCTTCTTTCAAATTATTCATCACTTTTACTTTCATGTAAAATAATTATTTTTATGGTTTTTAAGCCTTTTAAATTATTTCTTTCACTAAAATATGCAAATCTAAGAATGGCTTTAAGGTTCAGATAGAGATAATTCTGTTAATAGCTTTGCCCAATTAGAAGAAAATACAGCAAACAGCAAATAGATCTGAGCTCTTCAAGCATGGGTATTAACGTTAGTATCATTCTATTTTATTGTCTATATGGACAAGAAAATTAAGGGGAGAAGGAAACAAAGGCATGAAAGAGTAATTTGTTGAAGATCTTGCTATAGGACAAAGGTGAGTCCAGCAAGAAAATTCAGGTTTCCAATGACCCTTATGGCTGCATTCCCTATATGTGTCATGTGTGCTTCTAGCTATTGAATTTTGTGTTACACAATGAAATCCACTTTTTCCCCTGCTTCTATTCAATTTGAAGTTGCTTTCAGCAAGGTGGTGTGTCAGAATAATGTCACCTCTTTCATAAAATTCTTCTTACACATTTTGGAAAATGTTTCATTAGCTTTCAAACTTTTCCTTGTGCGTTTTCATTTCAAAGCTCCACACATAAGCAGTTACTTGTGGCTCACAGACTTCTGGTTTGCAGACAATATACCATCATATAATGCTCACCTGGCTTTTTATGGGCTGGTCTGCTAAAGAAAGAAGACTTACCATGCCAGCTTTCTTTGCTCTCTGCAATTATTATCTTTATGCAGCCATTTTTAAAACACTTATTTCACCTGTATTTGACAGAAGTGAAAAAATATTTGAGAAAAATTAATTTCTGCATATTGAGTAAAACTGTAGGGCTGGAAAGTGAGGGGTTGATTGTGCTCTGACTGAAGGAGAGACTGGGTTGAACATAGACTTATTTTAGTAAATAGAGACAGTAGAGAAGGCACTTGATCAAGGCCTCCTCTAAATTTCCGCATTAGAAGCAAAATTAATCAAGAGCCTATGGTCAACCTTGTAATAGAAATGTGTGGAAATGAAGTTTTGTTAGGTGTCCTTCCCATGGATCTACTCCCCTATCCTCACCCTTCATGTCATTCTATCCCTTCCACTAACCCCTTTCAGATAACATACTAGAAATAGGAGAAGCCTCTGGAGTGGGAGTGTTTCCAATGAGCAGTGACTCTGATTGTTGGAAAATATTGCTCAATTCCCTATCAGTTGAGCTAGAAATGGGGCACAATTTATTTTTCTCAGACCCTGTTTTTTTTTTTCCATGTAACTATTTTCATCCATTTAGAACTCAATCATTTTTGGTCCTTATATTTTTAAAGCTGTTTTCTTTCTTTTCTCCTGTCCTTCTTTTCTACTGGAAAAAAAAAAATAAAATAAAAAAGATTGAAAAGAAAAAGAAACAGAATTCTTGTTTTGTGTCATTTTTCATTAGTGTAAAAAAAATTTCTTTTTTTTTTTATGGAACAACCTATAGTCGTTGCATAATCTGTCTCCTTTCATGGTTCAAACTGTTCAGTCTTGAGGGAAATGCTAGCCTACATAGCTTCATCATTGAAATTATTATTATTAGGAAACGTTTCAATTTGTGCTTTTCCTGTGAGAAATGAATTGGCAAACTCGCCAGTAATCTGTTTTGACTACATTGATTAGTACCCTTAATCTGAGAACAATTTTCCATTAAAATATCTGCTTTGTTTCAAATAAAGTATATGGTAAAAGTTACCACCTTTTATTTTCTGCTCTGTTGCTAATGATGAAGTATGCCTAGCCCCTGAGGTTTTTCTAGCAGAAATGAAACCTGTCAGTTAATAATAGCACCTGGAGGGATTTAAGGCTGCTGGGTCCCTTTAGCCAGTCTTTCCTGGTATTATTCTGTGCTCCAAGGCCAGGCTTCACTTGCTAAGCTATGGTGAAAAGTATCTGTAGAATCTGAATGACTTGAGTTTGCTCAGCTGAAAGGGAAGTTAAGGGCAGTGAAGCATCTTGACATCTGTTAGCTGCTCTCCATTTACTTTAAGAGACTTCTTTTTTTTTTGTATTGATAAGAAGTGGTAGGGCATATGTTAGGGTTATCCTTTTTTAGTCTTCTTTATTGAATGGAAATGTCTAATGCTGCTAACTACCCTTCCTGATAGGGGCCCAGAAATCAAGCAACACATCCCAAACTAAGCCCATTTCAAATACATAAAATGACTGATCAAGTATGCATCTGAAAAAGAAAGAGCCATTAACTTCTGTTTTCTAGAGGAGGAATGCACTCATCTGTTCTTGTAAAGATTAAAGGATAAACTTTTTTCAATTAGATCCATTACTTGAGAAGCAGATGCCTAGGAGTTGGAAATTGCACTGTATGAAGCACTCAAACATGCTGCAAATAATCTGAACTTCTGTTTCAGAACTTTTTCTGCATTACAGTAAAATTTAAAATAATAAAAGCAGATATTAAAGCATTCATAAATAATACTAATAGCTTGCAAGCATCATAGCTTGCTGCTACACTTTATACTGTGATATATCATCATCTGGGAACTACATGGGTCAGATACCAGTGCATTGCTAAGGTTTTTGAAGCAATAAACTGAGGAAAGGTCTTTTGAGAAGCAGGTACTTTTGTAAAAAAAAGAGACATTTCTGTTTTCTGTCTATTTATATTTTCAATCTTCTAGATACAGAAGCATTGTCTTTATGTTACTAGCTCTGAACAACTTTACTTGACAATATATTGAGAAAGCTAAAGAAAATAATTTGTCTGCTTGAGATACCATTTCTAATATTGATTGCAGAAGAAATGGAAGTAAGGGAGGATTAATTCACATATTGGATAAATAGGGGATATGCTTTATGCTTACAGTAGGGAGCTATTCTTTTTGGTCAGTGGTTAAGAGGAATACTCTAATTTTGTGATATAAGCTGTCAAGTCATCAGGAGCATATTTTGAGCAACTGCTCAAAGTGGAGTTATTTGTCATCAGCTTGAGACATATTTTCTGGTTGCTATGGCTTATGTTGTGATGTGAAGACCGAGACTAAACTTGGTATATAAATTGTCTGACACTATCTTGTTTTGAAGGCAGTGCAGTCGATATCTGGGAGAAAGCTGTGTGGCTGCAAAGCAGTAATTGCCTTGCCTGGCCAAGAAATATCGTGTCTGTGCAGCGCGAGGCCCCGAGGAAGCAGGAGGCTGCAAAGGGAAGAGCTGGAGGAGTCCGTCAGAGGCGAGTGGCCAGGGCAGCTTCGGCGGTGCAGAGCCCTAGGTGAGGATGACAGATATCCCATCTGTTGCCTGCTGCTTAGCAGGCGGCGCCGAGCAGCAGAGGCACCTGAGCCCTAATCCTGCACCAACTAAACCTAAGATATTAACCAGGCGTAATTCTTCAAATGGTTTCTTTGGTCTTGACTGTGAAATCCCACAGGTTGCATAAATTTGGATAATGAATCATTTTGCAAAGGTTTTGAGGTATTAGCCTAGCAAAACATGAAAGCCGGAATCTGTCACAGGATTTTTATTCCTATTTAGTAGTCAGCATGGGGCAAATGAAATCAATGGATCAAGATTGAAAAGTTATGTAAAACAAGGAAAAAATATTATTATTTTTATTAAAGTCTACCTAGCAAGACCACTGTGAGCACAAGTCTAGTTTACACAGTTCTGATTTAGCCTGTGGTTTACATTTTTATCCTCTGGCCATTTCAAATCTTATTCAGCATTTCATCCAGCACAAGCAGAGTCTAATTTCATAGAGAGTTCCAAAATTATCTTTAAATACAGTGTACATTTTTAATATTTTTCCACTCTAAATCAGTTTTAAGATGTGTATTAGGCTAAAACTTTGTCTGAGATGCTCTGTATTTTTTTTAGCTTTAGTAAGCTTAGAAGCAAAACATTCATATCAAAACTGAGGGTTTAAAAGGAAATAAACAGATCTTTGCTCCACTTGAAAACATTATATGTAGTTATGAGTGCTAAGAAATGTTCTTTCTTTTCATGAAAAAAATTGTTCCTTTTGACAGAATCGAAACTTTCTAGGTTGAAACTTTTCCAGAAATTTCTGAACATATGTATCTATTTGTGCTATGATTCTTGTTGACCTCAAATAGCTGAGGAGACCTTGAAGGGTCCTGTAACTGTTTTCTCAGCTGAAGGAATAATTAATACATCATTGGCCATATCCAAAAGTCCTGTCTTTCCGGTGCATATCTTTCTAGTTGAGTGAATCTTAGGAAGGAACATTGGCACATTTACTGTCAAAATCAATTGATCTATAGAAAGTATAGTAGTATTATGTATTCTTACTAAAAAAAATCTAAAAATATTATTCTGTTATATTTTGTACAGTGGTGAATATTCTACTTGTCATTTTTAATTTGTTCAAAAGGTGGTGAAAATAGTGTTGATAGAGAACCTTTCAGCAGGTAAGTATTATTCTTTCTTTCACAACATATTCAAAATATATATTCATGGTAGAGTCTGAATATAAATTTCTGAACTATGTTGCAGTTTAAGGGTAAGTTACCACAAAGAATTGATGACAAATGTTAACTTTTAATCAAAAATATACCATGTCATAGCTGAAAAGTTTTAAATGGGTTTCATGTTACCACATATATTCTCTCTTAAATATGTGGTGTTTCATTTTCAAGAAAAATCAGTCACTTCCTTACAAAAACATGTTGTCATTTCCAAATATTTTTCCCCAGTCAAATAAGCAGGGATATATAGATATCTTCATCCTTACTGTGGGGAAAAAAAAAAAAAAAAAGACTGTATAATTGAAGAAGATGGAATAACTTGCCCGTAGGGAATATTTTTGGAGGGCCTAGTTCTTCAACTGGATATTTTTTTGTAATAGAAATGTGCTGAACTCTCTTTAACCCAAGAGGAAAATGCAGAAATCAGTAAAGACAGAAGTCAAGAAACTCAAAATGGACCAGTCAACTGGGCTGCTCTTTATTTGTGGAGTTTAGCATTTCTGGCAGAGCAGTCCCTCCTGTTGAAGTCCTGCTTGTCTCAATTTGTTTTCAAATGTTGTCTGCTGCGACAGCTGTCTCCTAAGCAGCGAGGAGCAGGCTCTGTGGGCAAAGCTGCGTTGTGGGAATTCTCCTCCAAGGGAAATCTGGAGCTGCAGCAATTAGCAGCTCCCTTGCCCAGGGCGATGCTCAGGCACCGCGCGCTGGGGATGCCACCGAGCCCTGCGGGCTCAGGCTGTGTTCAGCTCAGGAGCTGATGTTGAGCTGGTGTGTGTGTGAATGGGGTAAACCTGCCAGTTCCTAAAGGTCTGGCCTTGATTTCATTCTTCTGCTTTTGTGTAGGCTACCTAGTAGTCTTGATTTTTCTTCTTTTTTTCCAGTTGGGAGAGAGAGATAATATTTCTCCTCCTTTTTTTTTTAGAGGCATTGGAGGTCACAATCAGGCTTGGATTCATGAAAGAATTTAGGCATCTAAAGCTCTATTGAAAACTCACAACTCTATTGAAAAGTTCTAAACTAAAAATCTAAACTTCTGTTTTCAGATCTTTGTGTAGGGAGTGTAGATTCCAAATGGCTCCAACTCCTTTTCCTACCTTCCTTTGATAAGCAGATTTTTCTTTTTACTTCATTCAGAAGCAACTGTTACAGCAACTTCTCTTTGTGTCAACTTTGGTCGATTACTTTTCATCTTCCCAGATATCTTTGTTACTGATTTTACCTGAAATATTCAATGTGGACTTCAAGAACTAGGCTCCAGTGTAGCTGGGAACAAAAAGCACCATCTTACAAAGGTGAAATAAAGCTGCAAGTTTAAAAATATCAAAAATGTAGTCACCCTAAAGCAGTTTGAAGTCTAGGGAGAGCTTACAACTGCTTGCAAAATTCAAGGATCCTTCTTCTGCCACCCCACTGACTGCTAGTGCAGCTGTCCCTGCAAAAAGTTTGTTCTGCATAAGTTTAGTTTTCATACCATTAGAAAAGAAGACTAAAATATTTTTGCTGTAATCAGACTACATGAATTTCACACACATTTGCAGAAGAACAGACTGGGTGAGACCCAGGCAAGTCACCCTTAAGCTTTGTTTTGAGGGCTTGAGGGGTCATGTAGGCCCTATGATTATCCAATCAAGAATAATTTGAGGGTGAATTTAGCTACGTTTTGCAGCGGGAGGTAATTGGAGGGAATGCCAGGTACAGGGATTGGAGCTGCCTCCCCACGTAGTTCCCATTCCCTGGACTCTCCATGGTGTCCCTTCGTATTCACGTGCCAAAGCCAGGTTGGCCTGCAAGAGGTGCTAGTGGGACAGGAGGCCTCTGGATTTCTTGGCCCCTCACCTGAGCCAGGCTTGCAAGGAGGATTTTGGCAGATCTGCTCAGGCTCATTGGCCTGAAAGCTTAATTAGAGCTAGTGAACCTGAAGCACAAAATAAACACAAAATCTATGCTCTGCCTTTTACAACACTGGCATTTTGCTCATTTTGGTGAAGCCCGTTAATGTCACTTAGATGGAAAGACGTTGTTGATCTTGTTCATGACTGCCCTGAGCAAATGCCTCTCTTCCAATGCCAGTAACCGTATGAATAGCACAGTTTAAGTTGTAATATTCACATGGATCCTTCATGATTGCTCCCATTCATTCAGAAATGTGGTTGTTCTTGTTAACTAAATGACAACTCCCTCCAGGCATAATTTTCGTGATGAAAATTAACTAAAATTCAGACAGGAATTCTTGGCGACTTACTAATGTAAAAGTATCAAACTTATAATCATTAATAAATGGAAGGAAGAATATGGAAGGATTGTCTTCAATGACACTATACTAAAGGAAAGTTTTGACCTAAGTTTTATGGATATTATAAGGGAAACAGTGAAGCATCTCACAAAATTAAGGCATCTTAGTCCTATAATAATAAATATAGATAGTATGCCTAGATAGGCTGTTAGAGTCCATGTTTAATATTTACTTGTTCTTTTCTGTGAAGATGTTAGGAAGAAATCTGCAACTATACCATTGCACGTCAGGGATACACATACCTAGAGGCTGTCACTCAAGCATTAAATGAAGCTCTTTGGAAAAATTGTCTTATTGCGGTAACCAAGGATGAAACAGCACCTTCCAGGTCAAAAATTCACACTTCATGAGTTCACTTGGCTAGAGAAGTGTAGCATTTGTTCTTAAAACTATAGTTAGAAAAGAATGCAGTATTCCGTTTGGAGAGATTTCAGCTATATATAGATTAGCATAAAGAACTGCTAAGGTTAATAGGAACTTTAAAGAGGAAGAGATGAGAAGAGAGAACAGAGAAAAGAAACAGCTGACATTTCCTTGGGTAATTGTTCCATTTCTTTAAATAAGAGATAAGGATCTTGTATAAGAACTCTAGAGAGGAAGGATGGGTTAATCATGATGCAGAAAGTATTTTAATTATTTTCTAGGGGAAGAAATTGCCCCAACTTACCTTGAGTTTGTACTCAAGGGCTCTCATGAGCCTACTCCATTCCACCACTTCATGGGATACCGCTCCATCATACCACTCCACCTTACAGGATAGGAGATAGTTGAAAGCCATTTTTTTTTTTCTGATTGCCTGGCTCTTCCCTTGGGAAGAGGGGTTATTCAGTGGTACTTGGGGTGGTACTTAAAGTTCTTAATATTGTTTTGATGTCATAACAGAGACTATTTGCCACACATCTTTTAATAGAAGACTCCATTGTTTGTGATGACATAAAGATGCTTTCAACCAGTTGAAGGATGTTTAATTTGTCTTTGTTTATGCGTGTGTATTATAAATTTAAGAAGCTACTATGTCTCCGATAAAAAAAAGAAAAATATTTTATTGTATATGGATAGGAGGATTCCAGGGATCTATTTTCAGGGTCTGTCATCAACCTGCTAGCAAATTATATTATTATTCCCTGTTGTCATCCACAGATTCTGCAATGTTTAGTTCATAAACAAAAAAGACTGACTTAGACAAGAATTCATGCCAGAGAGATTAAAGGAACTAATCTGTGAGCCTACCTCATTAGGAGGAGCTGCTCAAGAACAGGATGTCCTTATATACAGATTGCCCCTGTAAGGCTGCCAATGTCAGCAAGACCTTGGGTGCATCTGTCAAGCTAGTGACTGTAGACTCGATACATTTTCTCATGTGTATGAGTGCAAAAATATTCTCTCAACTCATTTTTGTTTCTGTGAGTCTACTCCCTTCATTTCTTAGATTGTGTAGGAGCAAACATCCACAGTCACAATTTAAAAGCAATTTAAAAAAATACTTAGATGATAAAATCTCTTATTTACAGGACTTTTCTTGATAACTGAGTTTATGCTGAAAACCGTTTTTTCTCTAAGATTTCAGCTCTTCCATGTGCTGAGTTGGTCAAAGAATAACTTCCTTTAAATACCTTAGCCAAACAAAACATTTTTCTTTTCTTGCAACTGTAAAAATAATAATAGTGTATATTGTCGTGACTTTTTTTTTTAAGGTTTTCAGTATATGAAAGTTTTCTAGACTTTTTTTAGAAAGGCTTTTTCAGTATGGGAGTTCTCTGTAGTCCTGGTAGTTGCTTGCATTGAATTATTCACTGGTTCTCTGGTAATGCAGTAACAGCTTTCTTCTCCCTACTGCTCTGAATATCACTGTAGCAGGCTCAAACGTTCAATTTTGTGCAAGAGTGATTCCACATTAAGAGCATTTACTCTATCCAGCAGATCTTGTGATCCTTCCTTTAATGGCTGCTATTGTCTTTTGCCACTTCCTATTTGTTTTTAATCTGCTTAATGTATGAGTTACCCCGCAGTGCTCCCGAAGCTGAGCATTTATGAGACATCTAATTGTAGTAGGTCTACATGACTTGCATAAATCTACTAAAATGATAGCCTATTGCTTCCTCCATTCAAAATCTAATAAGCTTTCAACTTTGTTCCTCTGCCAGCTGGCAGACCTTTGTGGTATCACTCTGATTTTATGACGAAACACCGATGTGCATCAGTGGTGGGCCCTGAGATAGCTAAAGAATTCAAGGCCAAGCCAAGGGCTATAGAGTGACCTGGACACTGTCTGGAAAATGAACATGGTGGGGGACTGTGAGGAAACTTTGTGATCTCCGTGTTTTCTGTTGCATTTGTGTGCGTCCCTGTTCACTGTGGTCACCCACCAGAAAAGAGTGAATAAATGCATAAGCTTTGAAATTGTTAATGTTTTGGTGCTTAGGGTGGTATCCAGGGTTTGCAGAGAAGTGTTGCTGTGGAGAAGATGTGGAGTTTGAAGGCACAGGTCATGAGCGGATCCTGGTCCTGAGAGCAGTCTTAAGCCCAGGCGCCCAAGTTGCTGGAGCTCAGGCAGTAGACTTTCAAAACAGAACCTGAAACAGGGGATGGCCCCCCAAAACCAAAGCACAAATGTTGCTTCAAGCTTTTGTGGCAAAATGTGTGCAGTCTTGCTCTTGGAAGAGGATAGAATAGATGACCTAATAGATATTTTGCCTCCTAACTTGTATGATTTAATGAGAAAAAGATAAATAATCCTTCCTAGCAATGCTATTTTTCAAATAGACATGCTGCTCTAGGAAAGAACCTGATACTCTCTTCAAGAAGAGAGAATTTGAGAGCTCTGTGATCAATGATATTCAGCAAGTAATGCCTAGAATACCAAGTCCTAATTTTCCGAAGTTAACGGAAGAAAGCATAAAGACAAATGGTAGAAGATGCCTGCGTCGCTTTCAAATGTAAATTTCTCCAAATGGGATATTTCAAAAGCGACCTCTCAGGATGGCAGGCAAGTGTGCGTTTTAATCACAGCTGAACTGTTATTCCCAGAACTGGCTCTCAGATGTTGAAGGCCTCAACCTGGAGTTCAGCTGCTGCTGACGGGCTCCCTCCTAAACTAGGCATGGACATGATGGGTATAACTCTTGCATTTGTCGACCATAAACTTCCCAGACAAGGTGTTTCATGACCCCAGATTGTGACCAATGATGACTCCTCTTGAGCCCAAGTTTGCAGGCCTCCCAGAGCCAACTCTGCTACAGAACATTGTCCTTCAATAGGGCATTTTGTTGTGCTGGATCAGCAAAGGAGGAGAGAAAAACTACTTCTATTATGAATTTAAGAGTTATTCCACCATTTTTCAAGTGGTAAGAGAAGTCTTTTGGGGCTATATATAAAAGCCACCTTTTGTCCTTTTTTTTTATAAAGGGAAATTGATTTAATTAACATCAGATAGTGAGATTGCTCTCTGCTGTGTCATTGAAAGGTGATGTTTGGCTTTGGCACTTGCTGAATGCAGTTCAAGTTTATTGTATGGTTTGGGACAGTGACAGTACCAACCTGGCTGGGGACAGGAGGGGAGAGGTCCCCTTGGAAGATGGAGTGATAGCAAGAACATTGCAGCTTGGCCATTTTATTTGATAACATTTGTCTTTAAATTAACATGGTCTGTAGTTGGAAAAAAAGACAACGCCGTGCCATGCCATTAAGGAGGTAAGGGCTCCTAGTTATTGAATGTGATTTAGTTAAAACTGTCACTAGCTAACTCAGCTGGAAGCTCCAGCAATAAGGTGTATACAAGGACAAGTCAAGTTGTTTTAGTGTGCATAAGGGAGGGTAGAAAATTAGCATCCATAGTGGGAAGAAGTGAGCTGTCTAAATAGACAAGAGATGTAATTCATTTCCGAATCCCCTCCAAGGCTGAATCGCTAAACACCTGCAGAATTTTGTGCATCCAGAGACAGGCAGAGTCCACTGACGCTCTGACTTAGCTCTTCCTTTGCTTTTTCTCTCATTCCATCTGTTCACCTAGCACCTGTATTTTTATGCCTCACTGACTCTCCATCTGCTTCTATAATCTGCATCTTTCTCCTCTGCTCATGGCCCTTAAAATTTATAGCAGAGGCAGAGAGCCATTCGGAATGAACACCTCAACACGTTCATCCTGCACGGTCTGAACACTAATGCTTTCAGCTCCTGCCTGCTGCAGTAGCTCTCAAGTTTGCTTCAGCTCCTCCAGGGCAGCTTTAGACTGGTTCTAATGGCCCACCATCTGCTTCCAATAAGCAGTTAAATCTTATTTCACCTAGCTGTTGCTGCTGATGCAATTTGTACCTTTGCCCATGTATATTCTCTGCTGGAGAAGCCTATTCAGTGGCAGGATTGCTGTAGACCACTGTGATCTGGTTTTTCAGCAGTCCCTGACTTCTCACTGGGAAGTTACTGAGCCTGGAAAACAGCCTTTCTGTTCCTGTGTTGATATTGGACCTCAGTAAGTTTATATGCACCTTTCACCTTTCTTTTACAAAAGCCAAATTAAAAAAAAGGTGTCATTCATTGTGAAAGATAATGCAGGAAACTGAGTACAGTAAAATTGCAATATACTGAGGCTTAAAAAAAAAAAAAAAGTAAGAAAGCTAAGCATGCAAAATGGCCATAAAAATATGTTAGATAAAATAGAGAAAACTGTATTTTTCTATTCTGCTTCTTTCCTTGCTATTTTACTATGTAGTTTAAATTGGTTTTAATATATTATATTGCTCTTATTACATGTATATAGTCACTTAGTTTTCCTCTTAACCAAAATATATTATTTCCATTTATTCCATAGACAGAACACTGCTTACAATTGAAATCCGGCATATTAGAGAATTGTGGAATAGGGCTCTAAAGAGTATAAAGGCCTTCTATAATGTAAATGTAAGTAAAGTATAATGAAATATTACTTAGTTTGCCAGTCTAGCAGCACTGTGAAACCTCACAACAAACTTGTATGTGAAGAGTGTATTTTAGAAAGTCTTGAGACTATGTTTAATATTTAGCATTGAGTTGCATTCTAGATACTTGTCATAAACATATAATGTTATAAAATTATTTAAAAGATCATGCCATTCATAACTATGCCATTACTGCTCACTGTAGCATCAGGTCCTTTGGAGGTCCACTGGTAAATTTAATACCTCCTTGGCTCAATGAGGCGAGTTTTATTTTGCATAGTGACTCTTCTTCATAGGCCTATAACATCCCTATGCTCATATACTGAGAACAAGTGAAGCTTTAATTGCTCTCATGACTTTTATTAAAATCCTTCTAAAATATATACATGGACAAATTAGAAATTAGAAATGTATTATAAGGGGTGCATTTTCTCCTGCTTAAAATTCCACTAATATCACTTGGGTTATATCAATTAGACCCATTACTCACATAAAATGTGTCACTATCAAGAAACTGGTACTTAAGCTTGATTGGAGAAACCCTTGAGATTGTGCTTTGCAAATGTTTTGGTTCACATGGGAAACTACCCAAAAATGTGGAAAAGTAAATAGTCCTACAAACATGTTGGTTAAAAAGTCAGCAAAAATTTTATCTCTAATTTATCTTTGGCCTGTGTATCCCACATTGTTTCCTAATTTATACTTTTCTGTGGACTGCCACCAGTGGCTATGTATACTTGCAGGCTTCTCTATTCTTCTCCTTGTTTCACCTATAATAACACAGCACACAAGACTTTGCTCTCTGATGCATATTTATATAAGGGCTATTAAAGTAACCTACACAGTCAAGTTCTGTATTAAGATACTTTAAGATGAAAGACAAGCTAAATAAATGGGAAGTATTAAGGTCTTTAGAACCTTGGAATTTCCAGCTATGTTTTAACACACACTTTTTTAAAGCAAGTCCTACGAACAGTTAATTTTAGGCTGACGCTGTAAGGATCCTAACCAGATGAAAGGTGGCTTGTGATCCTGCATCATGTACGATTTGATGTTATGAGTATTTGGTTACAGCTGCTGTACTGGGAAAGTCAACTATTAGACTTTTTTTTTTTTAATAAAGAATGATCTGGGATTCATAGAAAAACACTATGCAAACAGCAACTCCATTGCAGTCATGTTGAAACTACGTCAAGATTACAGGTCAGCTTTTTTCGTATCTAAAAGTCAGAGCTCTTTTCTTATTGTAGCCCCCTGTCAATCAACTCATTATCAAAATGGAAAATCTTGGAGAGTTATTATTCCAGAGGCCTGAGTCTCTCTGCCATTTTTAGTTTATCATAATGCAATTCAATCTGCCACTGAATGTCACTTTGCTGATGTGCACTTTGCTTGTAGCACTTTCAGTGTAACAGAATATAGCCATTCCCACTATTTCTTAATCTTCTGCTGGTATTCAGGCCATTTTAAGAAGGTGACCTGGTATCATTCTCTCAGGCATTCAGCTAATCTAGTGCAAAAGAACTTTAAATAAGTAGCTGCCTTCATCTGCTTGATTGGAGAAGACACTCAGCTTTGTATAAATAAAAATCTCTGTGCTGGATGCCTGAGATGTAAACAGGAAAGGTACGTATGTGCTATTAATAATTAGGGCTTTGAGCTTCCATAGTGCCTTTCATCTGAAGTTCTAAAAGCCCTTTGGAAATACTGACCCTCCACAACACCCTTTACTCAGAGGTAAATACGAAACCCACGGAGGGCATGTGACGTGCCAAGGTGACGGAGCCAAGGTCACGTGCAAGTCCTGGCTTTAGGGCTCCCGCTCCAAGCAGAAAGCTACAGTCTCAACCCCCTGGAAAATAAACAAATAAAAGTAAAAGCAGGTTTTGAGTGGTACAGGAGGGCTGGCTGGAAATGAGGTGTAAGTTCAGAAACTATCATAAAATAACCATATGCAGGTGTGTACACTTTAATTCTGTATGGAACTATAACAGTAATGAAATGAGATGGAGCTCAAATGAATAATGAGCTCTAAATTGAGAAATGGTGTGATAATGTTTTCCGTGGTTCAATTAGTCAGCCATCTGTACTACTTTCTAGTAATAGTTTCATTGCCTGCTTTAGGAGAGATTCAGATGCCTCTCTCCGGTTTTAAAGAGCACGCACGTATTGCATAGGAGGCCCTGGGCACTGCAAGGACACTGCAGCAGGGTGCTTGGGTGTATTGACCTGTATGCAACACATCTACGTTTAATATGAGACCATTTTGTATGCAAACTATTAACAAGAAAAAAAATCTGGATGTAACTAAATCTGCTGTACCACTCTTCCTTCATAACCATTTTCTTCATGCTAGGGAAAAATTAATATTGAATTTGAATATTCTTTCATCTCTTCTGCGGTTTTACCCCAATTTGGATGTTGTCTGGTGTACTGAGGCTCGGTATGGACAAGCCTAGGAGTATCTTCTGTTTCCTTATAGAAGCGCTGAAATGCACCAACTCCCAACACACCGTTTGTCCTTCCTATCAGATGAATTTTATCCTCAGCAGCTTGAGTTCATAAGGATCTCATCCTTCACGTAGGAGGGTTTAACAAACTATGAAACTGGGATTTTTTATTATTATTATAGGTAAGAGTAGGACGATAAGAAAAGATGTTTCTCTACTGCAGAAGATCCGAGGTGAGAATTAGATAAACATGGAAGTTTTGAACAAGTTGGAGGAAACTGAAGGAAGTAAAGCAAATCTGATCTCACTGTCTAAATAAGAAACAGCTGAGTCCTTAGCATTTCCTTAAATCTGATATTAGTCCAAACAAATGGGATGACCTTTGGCTTATCATAGCTTCCTGGAAAAGACTGAAGAGATGATAGTCCCTGCTTCAAAATAGCTAATCCTGAATTTGTTAGAGAGTTTTTTTTTTTTGTTTGTTTGTTTGTTTTTTTGTTTTTTTTTGTTAAATTTAAACACATAAGAAAGGTTGGACCTATAGTTTTGCTTTTAGCATTTGCTGCCAACAACCCAAGTGAATGACCCAGTAACAAGGAGAGTTTCTGCATTACTTGCAAACTACGTGCTGAATCACTGAATCATTGTAAATCAGCTCTTGCTCTGACCGGATCAATAATGTTTAAAAGTTTGAGCTCTTTAACTTTTTGACCATAAAATATCCTCTAATACTACAATACACTGCTACTCCAGGCAAGAATATGATCAGGAGACTGGGTAAGAAGGACTTAGCCTTGCCACTGTAAGAGCTGTGTCTATCTCTGGAGTGCCGTGTTTGGTAGATATGAAGGAACATCATTAACCTGCCTTGAGTTATTGAGTACGTGCTGAGGTATGTAGCAGAAAAAAAGGCAATTCACTTCTCCAGACTGTTTATTCTGATCCAGGGAAAAAAAAAAAAAAAACAGCC
>JAVCKT010030889.1:0-20767 GCA_032273925.1 Rhynchotus rufescens | reverse complement strand
ACTTCCCCTCCCCCCCCCCCCAAAAAAAAAAAAAAAAAAAGACACACACATTGTTGTCTCTAACATAGTTGTTTCTTTTGTAATTACTATACTTGTATGAATATTTGATTGCTTTCCAACAGGAACACATCTACCCGTCTTCCAACATTCTGCCAGGAAACAGTTCAGAACCTCAGAACTCAACATATAATTGACTCTACTTAAGCAGTTTTTGCTCAACCTTTGCAATTTTATTAAGTCTTGAAATCAAGTCCAGTGGACAGTCTAGCTGTCCTAAAATTACTTTGAAGTATAGATGCTGCACCCTCTGTGGCGACACTAGAAACCTAGACACTCAACTTCCATTTATTTCTATACTTCAAACATCAATATTAGTGTGTTTTCTGGGTGAAAATAATGTGGAACATATTCAAATGATGTTCACAAATGAATCTAAAATAACATGGGGAATAGAACTGAAGACAAATATGATCTTACTGTTTAAAGATTACATGGGGCTTATCCTGTAGAAAGAAAATACAAAGATGGCTCAGACTGTGTCTCTACAGGCTCAGTCCCTGCAACTTCAGTGGAATTGCTCTTGTTCTGCATGGATGGAGATAGGAATGAGTTTATAATATTTCTAGCACAAAGATTTTGTGCTATAAAACCCAACAGGTTAAATCTAACTATATTGCTCCACAGAACACAGTATTTACATTGGCTGTGATGATTTTTCCCATCTTCTTTCATTTTAGAGCAGCAGAATGTCATTGAATGGGTCCTCCCCCATAAACGACTTAGATTTGTCTCATCTTTGAATAAGATCTGAAGTCTAAACCATATCTTTCATTTGTAATTCATCTTGCTCCCCTTGCATTTTATTGCTTTACGGTGTAATTAAAAATTTCAAGCAGCTTTAAACTGCCATGTGAATGGAAAATATTGGGCTAGGGGGTATTCGGCCATTCTACTGTAGTGTGATCCAATCAGTTGAGGAATTCATTAAATTTGAAGGTACATAAAATATATAAAATGGGGTGTGGTGTAGCATCAAAGAGATCAAGGAAAATTATCACTCCTAACTGATAAATAAAGATTTGTCATCGCTGCAGAAGCACTGTTATGTTGGCTGGGATAGACCCCCTATGTCTTTCATGAGAAAATCAGGATGCAGAATGGGAAGGTTTTGAGACAGTCATCTTCCCAAGGCTCTGTTGAAACCTGGATACACTATGTATCATAGTAGATATGGATATCACAAAAGTACAATCATAATCTTGTTCATAATTATGAACAAAGAGGTAACAAGTGTGCTAAGGGTTAGTATTTCTATTTGCTTGCACTACACTTACGGGGATGAGAAAGTGGGGAATAACATTCAGAGTATATGAGGAACACTGCATTATGGGATAATTTTTCTGCTGCTGCTGTGATGACTGTGTAGTGGAGTTGTGGATGCTGGGAATTCACACACTGATTTTATGGAGAGATAAAAGAGTGGAGTTTATATGGAATAAACCCCTTTTGAATAAAACAATCTGCATAAATGCTTTAAGAAAGCCTATAATTATGATAAAAATGTTGCTCAGAGTTAAAATTATGAAGCAATCAAAATTTATAAACAGTCTCTCATCGACTTTTAATCATACTTTCTCATATACAAACTGTAGAAAACATATAGTAGCAATACATAACAATATACATCTTATTTTCAGCAATTTAGGGCCCCATTCCACACCCTTTAATCAGAAAAAGCTCTGCTTGTCAGGCTCTGCAGGATTACCCTTAAATGTCAAAATCCACACAAAGGCCACTAGTTTTATATGCAATCAGCTGAGGCTTTATCCTGCTAGCAGCTGAACCCCTCTAGAGTGGTGCTGGGCACTTTTGGGGGTAGTTTCAAAGCTTTGGTGACATTCTCCTCAATAGTCGCTCGATCAAGGCCTCCTTCCTTGCTGCCATCTCTGGAGGAGCCTGCTCAGCATAACTGAGGATACAACCTATACTTCCCTTGAAATTCTTTTGCAGGTATTGCTTTTCATTTGAAATTCATTAATGGGAATGCTTAAATTATATGCATCACGTAAGACGTGGATGGCAAGAACCATTCAAAGGAAGGAATATTTGTAATGGGAACCTTGCCAGTTAGAATGGTAACCTACCATATCTATAAGCTCCATTGTTTCCTTTGAGCTGAATTAGCTGAATTTATTCAGGATGCATTCTGACAGGAATATCCCTCCTGTGCAAGTAGGCAAATTCACTAGTGTAATTGTCATGGAAAACATTATCACTAATAGGTCAAATTGATTTGCTTTGAAACATATTTGCTTCTTTTTATAATGTGGTATTACTACCTTTCTAAAGCAGAATAGAATGCAAACCCTTCCACCCAAAATCTTTATGTACATGAAATCTTCTGTTTGATTCCTGAAAATTGAATTGACTAGCATGAGTCTTATTGATAGGCTCACTGGGCAACTCCTCTTAATTACCAGAGTAGATAACCCCTTCTGCTAAAACATTGATTCAGATATTGCTTTCACCTACACATTAATAAGGGATAACTGCACTGAGTTTCATAAGCATTATGCTTTTCTGATGCTCCACTATTTCTAGGTCCTTAGAAACTCATCCACCTTTCCCTGATCAAAAATCTAAACCAAAAATACACCAGAGGGTAAGTTAAAAAGGGAGTACTGGAGAACTATCCTTCCGCAGACTGTGCAGCACAATCTAGGAGATGTTCTTCCTTTCAGTTTGTGAAACAACTTCAGTATTTTGTGGTTGTTTCAAAGAAATGGTGCTACATATTATATCAGTTCTGCTTCCTTGAATAAAAGTATATTTGGGACTTCAGAACCTAAAACCTTGTCCTCGTCCCTTATTTCATGCTTGAGATAACAGAATCACAGAGAAGACAGTTTTCCATAGAGTGAAACCCCATAGCATGTGTGGTCTGGTGTACATGCTTTATTAGAACTGCAATGTGAAGGAATGACATTGCTAGACTTGTTTGCCACAGTTCCATCCATGCCCAAAACCAAGCACAGTGGGACTTCCTTTTCCATACAAAGTAGATCCTTGGGACTTTGTGATTTTAAGAGAGGTACACTTATACTTCTTCTTATGAGCCCTGCTTTCTTGCTTTTTGCTCTCTTATGGATATGGGTGTACAAGGACAGGCAGGAGTTACTATCTGTGCTTAATAAAACACTCCATTTAAGACATTTCTTCACTGTAAACCCAATTTACTTAACAGTCTATAATCACTGAATGTTAGAGAATTAGTACAAAGTAACCTTACTTATATCTGTGCACAGGTTGAAAAAATATGATTATGTTTCCCCCAACAGATGAAATAGATGAGTGTCATGATTGTTTGGTGTATAATGGAGGGCAAAAATATTCCAGCTGAAACTGAACAAACCTAAAGCTTGAAACCAAACATTCAGTACATTTACAATGAGATTATACTGAAAATTGGGAGCATGAACTACAAAACTAAGCTCTTTTCTGTTTTACAAACTGCAACGTTTGTTTAAAAAAATCCAAAGCATAATTGCAAATTCAAATTTCCTCCCCATTCTTACATCGACATTTGTGTTTTTCTCTTACCATCTCCCATATGTTAATGGAGCAGCTTCCTTGTGATATTGTTGCATTCAGTATAACAGTTTAGCAAATTCTCCAATTGTGTTGGTGTTCGCTTTCACAGACATGGAGAGCAATTTGACGTGTCCTTTTAATGAGTCATTTTCATGCAAGGAGGAAAACAGTGGTTGGGGAAGTTATTAAAGCTTTCTGCTCATTGATTTTAAGACTCTACTGAAAGCTTAGTATGTAACTTAAAACACAGCTTGTTTTGTTAGAGGGATTTTTGAACCGTCTTTTCTTTTAAATCCTAAGGAAAGTTTGAAGAACAGAATCACAGAATCACAGAATCGTTAAGGTTGGAAGTGACCTCTAGAGATCATCTAGTCCAACTCCCCTGTTCCAGCAGGGAACTCCAGCTTCCTTTTATAAACTCCAAGGAACTCCAGCTTCCTTTTATGAACTCCTTTGCAGTGGCTGCAGATTTGTCACTGAATTAACTCTACCACAAAACTGTGCAAGGAAATCCAAGATTTCATTTTAAAAGTTTATAATCCTTCGATCACTCAAGATAACTGTCCACATCTGAAGAGAATGCAAAACCACCTAAGGATGTTAAGGCAAATACAACAAGTTCTAGCAGCTGCAAGAATTGTCCTATTTATCTCTATGATACTGACTCTAAAACATAATGAAAGTAATTATGAAAGTAATTTCATGAAGCTGAGCTTTTCCTGGTCTTTTAAGCCTGAGGAATAAATGAATGTGCTAGTCTTGGATGAATGTTGAGGTGGATATAGAGTGGCATACATGAGAAAAAAAATGATCGCAGTGAGTTGTTTCTACAGAGCAATAAGAAAGTCTAGGTCCCAGAAAATATCCTTGATAAAACACTGATTTATCAGTTCTCTTACATAGGTCACTGAAGATACTCCAATAGTTTTAGCCATGATCACACATATTTTACACCAGGTTTCTTTGGGGGGCTTGGCTTATCTGATAAGGCTCAGAGAGTTGAATCATACAGAGCTTTCAAGGGGATAATAAAGTAGGGCTTAATCCCTTGGCTGCAGTGGCCTGCGTTACCTCTGCCATACTGTAAGACATTACTGTGCTTTCCCAGCTCTTTGCTCTGGACAGGCACTCCAGGCATGCCATAGTTCCATGACACAGTTCCATGGTGGGGAAACCAAGGTACACAACATCCTCTCCCTCTGTTCTGCTCTTTATTGGATGCATCAGAAAAGAACATATGCCAGTGAGTCTCCTGATCTTAAAAAGCCAAGACTGTGTGTGTTGCTGAGCATGTGTACCCTGCAAGATGGATATGTCCATCATCATCTAGGGTAATTTGAGAACATTTGCTAAAATAAAAAATGGGATAACAGATATTGGACCCAGTACCACACTGAACACATGTAACCTGCACTCATTCCCACTTAAAATCACCTTTGCCAGAGACTGGGTGCAGCGTGCACATGCACTTCTGGTCATGTTATCTAAGTGGGGCCTCTGGGGTTGCTGGAAAGGAGAGTTACAGGACACGGATTTCCAGAAACATTCCTCTGGAGCACAGGTTCCTCTTTGGGGCAAATCAGGAGAGCAGGTAACCAGGAAAGACTACAGGTTAGGCCGACTGCCCTTCTGGACTGAATCTGTCCTATTGTATATAGACTGAGCACATCAGGACATTTAATTTTGGGAAAAGTAGTTGAAGGTACTGTCGAACATCATTTGGAGAATATTCCTTGCAAAATAAACAGATAAAAAATAAAGATTTTTTTTTTTGTTTATATACATATAAATACTCATCTAATAAACAAATTTAAAATTATTTTTGTGTAATAGGAAAATGACTGGTTCTGCTTAACGTCTTTGTATTAAATTGATTCAGGTCATTGTGAGATCTGAAAAGTCTTTCTAAATAGTGAAATCTGTAGTAAATGCTTAACTGTCTAAAGCAACCATGAATTGTCTAAACAAAATAATCTGATATTGTCTGTTTTCCATGTTTTAATTAGCATGAACAGACTGCTGTTGCATAATCCTATTTAATGTCTGTATTTGATATCTCTGGAGTAGCACTGTGATTAAGTTCATACCTTAGCATAGCTAAGTGCATTAGCTGAAAGCACTAACACGAACAATCTCTTTTTCAGGGAGAAGTACGCAAGTACGTTTCCTTCCATTGACTGAACAGAGAAAAAACTCTATTAACGTATTGCCTATTGGTTGCAAAGATGTCAAAAGTATTTTTTTATAAATGCATACTGATATCTCACTGAGTTTTTACTCCTCAGCATATATATTTTTCTGCAACATAGATCACAGTACCCCCATTATATAATCATTAATCTCAATGACATAATCCCCAGCATAATCATTCAAGCGATCACATTAAATCAAAGATTTAGGAGTTCTCTGAACAGTTTTCTGCAGCTAACCCTTTCCCTGCAATGGGCAGTCCTGGCGAGGTTTTCAGCAGAGGTGGTTTTATGAAAGGGAGAGGAAAAGGAGGTAAGGAAGAAGGCCAACCACCTCGTCTGTGTGGCTAGGTCCTGGGATATATAAGGAACTGTGAGTATCTCTTCTTCTTGTTGTCCATATTATTCCATAACATTTGACTGTTATGACCACAAAGCAAAGATTTCTTACTTCCGTTAATTATGGTGACTAGCAAGCTATTCACACAGGGCTGCAGAGCATTAAAAAATGCAAACTAAGTTCTCATCAGTTAAGACTGTCAGAATCATTGAGGGTCAAGCTCCACCAGGCGTCACAGTGGCATTTTCTCCTCCTTTTGTGTGTAGCCCTCCTGATTTCACTGAAGTTACTTGGATGCAAGTTGCAGTCCTGGCAACTGACTCCTGCTTTCTTATTTGAGGTCTGATGTTTAAAGAATATTTCGCCACTTGTTCATGTAAAAGGACAATTCTTTATGTATATGCTTTAACACATTAAGACTTATATTTAGGATGTGTCTTCACATGAGAATGGCAATTAGCTGGTTACACAGCAGGGGCATGATCAATTCTTGACAAAACCCTTCTGTACATTTGCTTGGAGAAATAAAAAATTACAAACAACATAATTTAAAATGTTTGGAAAACTTGTAGTAGAAAGGACTGTTTTCCATAAAAATGGAAATATCAAGTGGTTACACAGGATTTGGAGAGTTTTATTGTCCTAGCTTTGTTACTCCATAAAAAAATAACTAATTGTATTATCCTCTATTATTAGTATTATCTCTCTTCTGTAATATATTTTGTTATAAAACTCCAGAACATTTATTGTGTGGCTTTCTGTGCATTTTAAAATAATATATTTCACAACTCTTAGAGGAATATGCATAGTTGTGGGGTTTTTTTTCAACATATATAATAAAAAAAAAAAAGAAGAAAAGAACAGTAGGTAGCTGTTGTGAAATGGCATGATTGTCTTAAAGGCTTTTTTTCTCATGACTAGTAACGTTAGAGGCAAAGTTACACTCCCTGTTTGTGTAGGCTCTTGCCCTATTGGGATATGTCCTAATTTCCCAGTAACACATATCAATGCTTTTCTGCATTCTTTGTGAGAGCAAATACTTCTGGAATGAACTCTCTAGATACATTTTCCTACATGAAATTTCCAGATGCTGACATTGAAGGTCATCCTTGTCATTTTTATGACTTATATGTAGTCTCAAAGTTGAAGCCTACATTGTCAGTATCAGGAGTTGGAGACAATATTCTATTTCATGTCAATGGTGGAAAAGCAGGTATATAATTTCATAGTTGATTTCTATGCCCAAGTCAGTTTCATGAATGCAGTTCCTATAGTTCAGTAATAAAATGAAGCATCAACATACCAGGACATTTTTTGCTAGATCAACAGCATGGACATTTTTTGCCAGATCAAGATCAGAGGCAAACTTTCCAGTTCTATTGCCATTGTATTGTAAACTAAGGACAGTCTACTTCTATCCAAGACCTGCCAGGATAGCTATAATAGATATTCACTATAATTGAATTTCTAACTGTGCCAAGAGATAATCTTTACGTTTTCAAGACGCGGTCTCAGCACTGATTACCACCTTTGGCTATGTCTGTAAAATGCTGCTCTTGCCCGTTTCACTAGGTCTGTCTTTTGCTCAGGAAGAAAACATAAAAACAGCTCAAGCCCAAGCGAACTGTGGATGGGGCATATGATGCATGTCTCAGGAAACAGATACCTTCCCAAACCTAAAATGAATATTATGGCCCTGACTCACCATTATTTTCTTCAACAGAGTTCCTAGTGGCTGCCAAAGACAGTTCAATGGGAGAGAACAACTGCATGGCATGGACTATATTTTAGAATATATCCAGAGTAAGCACCCTTGCAAAGCATCAAAGCAAGCAAGCAAAGCATCCTTGAGATGAAGGTGAAAAACAACTTACAGTTCCTTACAAGGGTACTACAGATAGTAAAATATGCTGTTGACTCAGGAGAAGGTTTTTTTTTTTTTTAAATAAGCTTTTTATCTTCTTTTTGACCTTCTGTTTAGATGTTTTACTTCTGGCAAACTCCCTGCAGAAATGTTAAAATTCGTCCTTATCCTTCTATGTCCATCAAAAACAAGAAAAAAATACAAAGGCATGTAAGGATATTAGATTCCTTTAGGGGAGTGCTTTGTTAACGATTTCCATTTATTTGGACTAAAGATACTGAAGTAAATGATAAGGCTTATTTCATTGTGTTTCCTTGAAGTCCCTGTGAAAGTCAGAAGTTTTTGTTTTCCCAAGCAGCCCAAAGTGGCTAATTTGGGATACCTGATAACTGGCACAGAGAGGAAAGAATCTTTTTCAAACTATGGATATTTTTAATGCCATATCTATTGCATCCATCTCTGTCCCAATTCCCTCAGTTTAGGTGTTAAGTTTTGCATTTCAAAATGAAATCAGGTATTTCTTACAAACGTCAGTGTATGTGGAAAATTTTTAGGAACTCAGTAGTCTCTCATATTGATTTTTTTCTTGAAAGCACAACCAAATTGTTCCCCCATGAGAATCAATGGCACATTTTAGAGAAAACATAAAATGAAAACACTGTCTAAACAATAAATGCAATAACTTTTAGTCTGCTTTGGTTTTGTGGATTCAGTAAATCCCACTAAGACAAATGTGGTTTAAAGTCAATTATCTAATAAAATTTCACTTAAATCTATTGTAGGGACATTTTCTTTTTTCTTAGTTTTCTGCAGAATCAGTTAAGAATCAGAATGGTACAGCTCTGGCATAAAACTGTTGATGCGGTAAAATGAGGTGTAACAAATAAAACAGAACTCATTGCTAGAAGGTCAATGAAAAAAAAGGAAAGAATCTGGGTTTAACAATAACATAGTATGTAATACTGAATAGCCAAAGAATGGCCATTTGGGTGACTCTAGAAATGCCTGCTTTTCTCCACTGATTATGGAGAGACTGGAAGGTAAATAGCTCAGATGTGGACATTGATTTCAGTCGAGGTAAATTTCATCCACAGAATCACCAGTGCTGGAAAACCACCAATATAAAAAGAGCAAGAAAGCGCCAGGAAGAAATAGCCTTCAACATTTACCAGCTGCTACAATACTAGATCTTAAGGGGAGAAATTTAGAAGTGTCCTGTGATAGCTCTCTGCAGGGATCCCAAACTTGATGTCCCTCTTGCACCCCAAAACCCTCCCCAAGGGCCATTCCTGTTCCAGGGAGGAGCGGGTTGTCTTCTTGCCCCTCATCCTCCCCTAGAATGTTATTTATTTAACTTCAAATGCTTCAAACTTCAACTGCATGGCCACAAACTGAAGCACTGGAAGTTCCACAGGAACTTAAGAAAACATTTCTTAACAGTGAGGGTGACAGAGCCCTGGAACAGGCTGCCCAGAGAGGTTGTGGAGTCTCCTTCTTTGGAGATCTTTAAAACCTGCTTGGATGCAGCCCTGGTGCCATGTGCTCTAGGTGTCCCTGCATGAGCAGGGGAGTTGGACTAGATGACCTCTGAGGTCCCTTCCAATCTTAAGCATTCTGTGATTCTATGATTCTAACTAGCACCATGAAATTCTGAGATACGTATGAAGAAAAAATATTAATGTTGAAGTTGTATCACTAGCAAAGTTCCTTTTTTTGAGGAGTTCTATAGCCGTTTTTCTGCTCTGCAGAAATGTTGTAAAGTTGAAATGCTTATTCATTAAAAAACATCGGTCCATTTCTATAACATGGATTAGTAAATCTGTAAAGGACTGTAATTTTTTAGCCCTAAGTGCAGTTGCTCTGTATTTTCCCTGGGAAAGTCTGAAAATAGTCTGTGTAGATATTTTTTGTTCTATTTCTGGATTTTCTGCTAATATGATATACTGCTTTGATGCCCCTTGTTACACAAAAACATAATGACATCTGCAGTGACTTAACAGTATATAGAAAATATGAAAGATTGCAATTGTTTACCTGCTGTGCATGTTTGATGGAAAGTTTGCACTGAGGTAACTCACTCTGTTTATCATGGCTCCCATTAATTTGAGATGCTCTCTGCAGCTGGACTGGCGACACTTCAAACAAGGGAGATTCAGACCTCTTTAGTTTCAAATGAAATAATAAATTTCTGCTTATAATATACTGTTAAAAATGGTGTGTTCATTAGCACATTTTCAGCATAAATTTTACAGAGGAAAGAATAAATAAAATATCCTGAACCAATTTGTGAAAACCTCATTGATTATGATGCCTATGTGGGTGCTTTCACCTTGGGAAAGGTGATAAAGCCAGTATCTAATAGCAATGTGGGAGTCTTTCTGCTATGCATCTCTTAATACAGTGCTGACAAATGTATTCAACATATTTTCATGCTGTCCTATATTTAGTGATTCTCTGTAGTATTTGCAGCCGGTAGATGTTTGCCTTTAGATTTGCTATGCAGAAAAGAAAGGAAAATATGAAAGTAGGGAAGAAAGCATTTTTTCAAAATAGAATTTGTTAGTGGAACACAAACATTCCTGTGCTGGCAAGCGGAGCAAATAAAAGTGATGTGATAGAGAAAGATTGTTTTCTTCTCTCTTGTGCATTTGCTGTTTTAATTAAAATAAGTTAGCAACTTTGTACTATTTAAAGCTCTTCTGCACATGCCACAGGGCTTTCAGTGTCCTGTCACGATGAATCAGCACGTATTGAAACACCACCGTGTCTGGCGGGCATTACTGTTTTGCAATAGTGTTGATTCAGCGAATGTGAGGTAGGGAGCCATTCAACAGGGTACCATTAAATTTTAAACCAAATAGTTTCTGAGGCACAATGTTACCCTAATGACATGAGCAGCTGGCAGGATAGATTTGCATTCAAAGTAGAAGGTGTAATAGTCGCTCAGTCCTCTTCTCATTCTCAATTCACACGTTCACAGGCCTCGTGGCATTCCACTGTTCATGAAAACTTTTCACAAAATAAGGATGAAAGCTCTAATTATTTTAGGAATCAATATGATTTGTTAATGTATTAAGAATACAGCCTTTTAAGGAATGACAAAGGTGGTATTGACATTGCCCAAATCTTTATTCATGTAAGAGCAGTGTTACTAATAGAGCAGATGAATAAAACCTTGAGACATGTATAGACTCTTTTCTAGAAGCCTTAATTAAGATTATTCATTAGCAAATAATCTATCAGTTTCTTGCAGATCAGTACATAAGCTGTGGCCTTATGATTCAGAAACTTAAGGGTATGTACGTATATTAAAATAAGATCTCTGTGCTCAGTATCTGGCACTTTAATTGATCTCCCCATTATATGACATATGTACAGTAAGACCTGGGTTTGTCTGTCTTTGGCAGCTCTCCCGTAGAATGATTTCGTTTAATTACCATCATCTGTGTAATCAGTGGAAGTTTTATGTAAATAAAAGAATGAGCAAGGTGGACACGTAGCAGAGTGAGAAAAAAAGTAGGTTTTTAATGAATGATGAAGTTAAGCTTGATTTACCACATTTTTATTCTTTCCATATTGGCTTTTGCAAGTGCTATATTGGATTGCTGGCTTGTCTGCATGAGAGTCCATATGGACACTTCAGGCCAATCACCAGAATTAATGTGGTGATGGCAGCAGAAATAAGCGTGTGTTGGGTGTGTTAGCCTATAATGAGGCCTATAAATTGCCTGATGAAATACCCTGAGAACAAAAGCAGAGGTGGCTTTATATCTTCCTTGCATGAATAGTGTCACAGCCTTCTGCTTTCCCAGACTTTGTTCAACAGTCGCAGTTTGGCCTAGCCTATTAAGCAAGACAAAAACTTTGCTGTTTTTCCCTGCACAGCACAGATGTTCAGAAGAGAACACAAGGATTTTCTATTACAAATCACATGTGCTTCCAAAAGTCTTAAAAAATAAACCTAAGCTGATGGATATATATGGGCTCTCTCAGTCATTCACTTTCAGATCAGACATGCATAAAAGCAAGCAGATATATTAAACAACTGAACTTATAAAATATGATTAGAAATGCCGTGATACACAGTCTTTCCTGCAAATTCTAAGAATGGTTGTATTACAAAATGGTTGCTGTTTAGCTCAAATCTCTTTAATTTCTTTTAGAAAAATCTCTTTTAGAACAAAGTGAGTTTAGTGCATTTGACAGGTCTGTTCCTGGCCTTATGCTGGTCTTCACCATCATCAACTGGTTTCAGACTTTAGAATATGTGATTTGGGAATGGAGAGGGGAGGAAAGATGTAGTATTATCCCACTCGTAGGAATGAGGACCTCTTTCTGAAAACTGGGCCCAGGCAAAATGTTATTTCACTATTGCTGTTAACAGTAAAAATGATGGGAATATTAATTTCACCGAGCAGATGCATGATCTGCTCACAGTAGGCAAATTTCAGCTTCAACCCCAAATTTAGATAAGAAATCTAAATTTCTTGATTACCAGACATATTGTGTTTATTTGTCTAGTTTCAGCTTCTGTCATTACTGTAAGTATTTTAGATAAAAAGAAACATGTGCTTTTCATGTAAATAAGAGATTAATGGCAGGTTTTCAGTATTGAAGATCCCCTTCAGTTTGTAATAGCAGCCAAAGGGCTTCAGCAATTTAACTTCTTAATATAGCTTTTCATTTTCCTCTTGTTCTTCCATTTCCTCCCTTTAGAAATTGAGCACAAGAGTCTGTGACTTGTCTCCAGCTAAGTACTCTTCTCCAGATACACTTTAGAGTTGAACGCAGCTTTTCTAGAAAGGATTAGTCTCAGCATATGTTTGGAAGAGTTTGGAGTTCTTTCCCACCACACTTAGCAATCTTCATTTTGGCATTAAATCTAAATGTTTTCTTGTAGGCAAAATTTTCTTCCTTCCTTCCTCTTTCTCTATCACAGATGCTTTAACACCCCCATACTTTTTACTTTATTCTTGATTTTAAAGATGTTGTGGATAGTACAGAGGTTGAACACTAAATACACGGCATTTCATTCATAAATGCTCAGTTCTTAGAAAGTCTGGACAAAAACTCAATAGCTAATGTTCAAGAGCTATTCCATTGTTAGCTATTAATCTTGTTTGTGATGATTATGTGTTCAGGGAAATAAAATAAGTATTACAGGTCCTGAATTAAATCATATTGGCTGATTTGCCTGATGAAACTTGCTGTTTTGCTGATTTGCCTGTGATACTTTGATTTCTTCTTTTATGTGAGGACTAGTCTGGAATGCAATCTGCTCTCAGAAATAAATACATTAAAAATGGTCTGTCTTTTCTTAAAATGGGAAAACATTAACAGATATGAGAGAATGTACTCTGTATTGCCAGTTCACATGGCAACCAGTTGAAACAAGAAAAACAAACAAAAAAAAGCAAACAAACATAAATAAACTGAAGTAATAAAAAAAAATCAAGGAGTTCATTGTCCACCTTAGGGATACTCCGTATTCCTCTGCCATGTTATTCTGCTACTGTGCAGTAAATCAGGTAGCATGCAAGTATTTTTGAGTTTACAAGAACAATTAGATATATATAGATGTGGATATGTAGATATATATACATTTTTTCTTTGATGTATTCTTTGGGGCAATACTCAATTTTGGTAAGTTAGAAAAATGACAGAGCTTAAGCTCTTACCTACGCTTTTACACTTAGTCTTACTGTGCAGCTTGATATTTCTCAATGGGATTATTAATAGTGAAAAGATACAGTCAATGCTGCAGGAGAGAGATTATCGTTTAAAGGGCAGTGGCAGAAGGTTCAGAAGAAATGTAGAAAATTGGTTAAGCAGCGACTGAACATATTTGATATTCTAAATATATACTGAACAAATTAACAGAAAAATCCTCTGGGTTATACTCATGTGTCATAATAGTTGTTGGGTGCAGTAAGTACAAAGAAACTGTTTAGAAAGATTTCAAACTTTGTATTTTAGCTGAAAACATTTTCCCCTGCTGGCAGAAGCTAAAATTAGAATAGATACATTTATATTGTTATATAAATGCACATTTCGCAACAACTGCAGATGCTGCCTGTCCTTGCAGCAGCTTGAAGAGGCATCAGTAGGTACATGTGATGATCAGGGGAACTTGCATATCATACACAGATTCCAACCCCTATCAGACACTTTTTATGTAGCTATTACAAAAATTATTGTCCTATGAATCCTTCCTGGTAAACATATATTTGCCTTTACTAACAAAGTTTCTAACCTTTATCTTCCAGGCTCGAGATAATACTTACAATTTAATGGTTGTGCTTTGATCAGGAATGAATATACTTAAGATTTCCTTCATCCATCTGCAAGATGAAAATGGAAAATTACCAAGACATTGGCCAGAGTTTTTGATATATAAATAGACTTCCAGAATTACCTGAAAAACCTGGAATGAAATACAGCAGGTACAAAGAGGGAGGAACTAATTGGCAGAGTTTTGCCAGTGAGAAACCTTTGCTTAGTTTAGCTGATGGTCTCATCAAGGTGATCTTGACTGAGAAGACTCCAGGATTCAGAAGCACAGGATGCATAGAAGTACTGCAAAAACACTCAAGCTACAGCTTAAACAGCTGTCAGACAGGGGCATTAGTGTGTTTGCAAGGCTAATTTATGTTTAAGACTATGTATTTTTAATGTTTATTAAAAACTTATTTTGCTTTAAGTATTAAATACTTATGCTGTGCTCTAGGTGACCCTGCGTGAACAGGGGGGTTGGACTGGATGACCTCTGAGGTCCCTTCCAACCTTAAGCATTCTATGATTCTATGATTCTGTGATTCTACTGTGACATGGTTAGCCTAAGACATAACTTTCCTGACTCTTTGAGCTATCCTGTCTAGTTTTCATGACACAATTCATGAAAACAATTCATGAAAACAGGGGCTAATCTGAAAGCTGGAGCAGGACGACATGCAGGTAGAGTACAGGAGATAGTACTCAGGAAAATGGTGAAAGGTCCTAGAAAAAATCCAGGGTGGAGAGTTCAGGGTCTTAACAAGCAGAGAGCCATCAGCTTGGTACCCAGGCTGGTCAGTTGGGCTGCAGCTGCAACATATTCTAATGGCTCCAAAAAGAAGAGCTTTAAAGGCTGTTAATGATTCTAGTCATGATATGTAGGAATGAGGAAGGGCACAACGTGTTTTCCATACTAAGGAATCCTATAATAGAGCTGGGGGCATCCAATGATCTTATGATGATGGGGACAGCTGAACATTGTACAATTCATAGATTTCTCTCTGGTTTGATTGTAGTAATACAATATTTTGAAACTGTAAATCCTACTGCACTTGGTAGGTAGCCCTGTTTTTATGATTGCTTTTAGTGTTTCAGCTTATAGAAATGCTAGCAGCCAAGTGGGTCAGAAAGATTCAACTTGCATTTTTCTGCGAGCATTTATGTTGTCTCCACATCTCCACAGTCTGCTTGCTGCAGAGAGCAGATGGACATTCACTATGTTTTCCAATAGCATTTTCAAAAGTACTGCCTGAGAGCCAAGCCCTGCTCAAGTACTAATTTCTAAAAGGATGAAGATCCTGTATCTTATATTGAATAACTAATTTCCATGGGAAGAGGAGGTGATTTCCAGCTCAGCATTTCACCCAGGAGAGAGGATCTCAGTTCTTTCAGTTTCCCCTCTATTTGATACATAGAAATGTATATATAACTATGGAAAATTGTATTGCTCTATTTGAATAAGCATTAAAATTTGATATTCTTATTTTGTACTGTTATTCCATACAATATTTGCATACACACATTGAGCATGAGTATGTACTGACTGAATAGTAAGTAAAAACCTCTGTAAACTTCATCTGACTTTGCTAACTGAGGCAACAAAGTCAAATAGTTCGTATTTTGCACTGGGTTTGGATCATCTCTGAAGCAATGGATTCTCTTCTGAATTACTTAGATCTAAGAGTCTGATGACTGAATCTTACTGATCTCTCTTACTTTTTGTATGTATTGAAAATCCTTTTGGAATAATCTCTTATAGGACCTTCAGCTCGGTTCCTGTAGATAGAAGAAATACACTGTGATGGAGAAGGTGTTTTTCTTTGTTTATTTGTTTCAGTTTTTACTATCTTTTTGTTTGGTCTTGATAGCAAAAAAAATCCTAAACCTTAACATTTAGAGTTTCCAAATTGCTTTAGAATTGACAGATTATGAGAAGTACGTTTTTGTTTTCCTTTTTATATGGTTCCCTGACCAATAATCAAAACACAGTCACTCAGTTAAAGACTTGAGTGTGGGAAGCACACAACTCTAATACCCCTTAAGGATGATTTGTGCTTGATTGCTGTCCAATTTAAATGGAAAACGTAACCTTCTACAAGATCATACTTTTTTCTTTTTTTTTACATCTTTCTTTCGTAAAATTTGATATGCAGAGAAAGTTCACCCTTCTGAATGCCATTCTACTTCAGCAAAGCTAAGAGTTCAGGGATCTCTAGTGCCTGAAACTGTGACAAGACTAAAGATGACCATGGAAACAGAACTGATACCTGTCTCCAAAGAGCAAGGAGATAGAATATAAGGTCTGACTTGCTATGATATTTTAAAAGATTTTTGTTTGTTTTTTAAATAATGTTGTCCTCTGGTGATACAAAGGAAAACTTTAGATATTTGTATTTAGAGGGTTTGCTCTGAGTTCTGTGCTGTATCATGAAGTTCATTTATCTGAATAACAAACATTGCTACAATAGTTGCAGCTGCCCAGAGAAACTAGTTATTCGTCCTGGCCCAAATTTCTTTCTTTCTTTCACAGATATATAGAATCATTTTTCTACAATAGATGGGCATTATATATTAGTAATTGTTGTTATGCTAAGTAAACACTGGACCTGTTAAGGTTATTATATTGTTAGCTGTTTCACACACTGTAATCCTAGATAATTTCATGTTTGTGTGGCTGACTGTACTTTAGGTTATATAATAATGACTAAAATTATATTTACTCAAATGTGTTTTAATTGCGGTTCCCTGTAGGCCAAACTACAGTATCAAAGTAGATCAGTCTTTTATGTTTTTTTGGTATAATGAGCAGAGGCAAAGTCTTTAACACAAATGGATTACAATTCCCAATCCTAGATGGGAATGCTTTAGAACTGTAGCATCCTTTTCTTTTGTTTGACATCCTCTCATCCTCAATGTTTTTCTAATCCTATTATTTCCCTTCTTCAGAAGTACAGAATACAGTAGTTGCATCCCTGAGAGGAAAGGACAAACTGACAAGATCACTTGCTGCGTTATGCTGTGTTGATAGATTGTTTAAATCCTGCATTTGTAATGCAGATGGAAATAAACAGCTTCAGAGCAAAAGCTGATTAAAGAATTTAGACAGAATTCTGTATCACAAAGAAATTGCTTACTTAAGAAAAATAAAAATGTTGATGGAGCCCAAGTGATTAGAGAAAAAAAAGAAAAAGAAAAAACACACACACACACACAAAAAACCCACAGAAAAACAAAAATGCAAACCCAAAGTAAAACAATAAACAACATGAAAACTCCACCAGGTATAAGCCCACAGAGTAACAAATCCTGCATCATGGTGAATTCTTTCAAGTCTAATAAATGAATGTGAATGATTCTACAATACTAGTATGCTGGGATTATATAGCATTATATAGCAACAGATTGGAGCTTTATATGCACAGAACAAATGCCGTCCTGTGGCAAGAGGTACTCCAACAAGTTCTAAAGGAGGACATATTTCAAAGGAAAATAATCCATGGAACTACTTTTGGTGAAATGTGTTTCCTTCTTTTTGTGTAATTACATGCATGCAGAAGATGTGAATGTAAATGAAAAACTCAGCTAGAGCAGAGCCCTTCCATTCTCTTCACCTTTAGATAGGTTAGAATCCAAATCCTGTATTGATTTTTTTTTGATTATTTGAGTTAGCCCTGGTTTCCATATGGGGATATTAGGATTCCAGCCAGATATAAATGTAAACTGTTATTAGCCCAATTAGTGATCTGCTGCTAAGCTATTTTTTCTTCAGTGTTGTCTACCATCCACCAGCCAGCTGGGAAAGCATATTTATGAATTCAGTCTGTTTTCTTGAATTTTCTGTGGCCCTCCTTTGTTGCCAGTTGCCATATATTTATATGCTTTATATATATATATACACACACACAAAATACCATGATATACACGTATACATGTATATATATTTATATATATAATACACACATATATGTGTATAAATGTGTATATATGTGTATGTGTTCATATATATATATCTTTATATATGCATATAAATATATAACAATCATACATAGTAATCTTTATATATATCTTTATAATATATATAATGGTATTTAATATATGGGTTGCTTATCCTCTGGAATCATAGAATCATAGACTCAGCTATTTCTTGAAACTGGTGGGCTTTATTGCTCTTTCTGCACCTACTGAAACAACATTGACTATTTCATCATAAATTAAGAATCTTTTGATTCCATTTTAAGCATTTTTTGTAGCCTGTGTCTACTCACTTATTCTTGTGTTAATGTTCTGATTTAAACAGCCCTTTTGTCACACACTATTTTTCTTCTTGCTGCTGATAGTTTACCGTAGTGGGAGTAGATTTGGGGGATTTAATTCAGTGCCATATTTAACCCTAATCATTTCTGTAGAACTGTTGTGCAGAATTTGTTGTGTAGACAGAGATATCTGAGCTATTTCACAAGCATTAATTAGGACATCCTCAGAACTTGTCAGTAAGTACGTTCACCACCTTACAAAATGCAGGCAGTTGCATCACTGGTTTCTCATTGTTGAGAGACCACCTTTATTTAGCTTTGATGTTATTTAATATTTTATTTATTTATTATTGAAAATATGACAGACTACAAAGTTTGAACACAGTTTGGTATCTGTTTTTATGTCTGTTACCATAATGCTACTGACAGACTATTTGAAATATCTTTAGAGTCAGTGACCAAGAGTTTGAGAAGTAGTATTTAGGTGCCACAACTTACAACATCCTGCAATGACTTTTAAAATGCTAAGACCGGAATTATTTCAATAATAAGAACATAATAGCATTAGAGATTTAAGAAGTTTTGTTCAGTATAAATCACTGCATGGCTACAACACACAGTTCCATGAATAGTGGAACAAAATGAAGTCTGTTTTTGCATGAAAGTGCATCTTGATATTAATTGACTTTTGCCTCAATAGAGGCATGAAATCTTATCAAAGCTTTTCTTGTAGAACGTTTGAAAGAACTTTCACTTTCCTCCTTATCCACTAATGTAAATTCTCTATTTTTTTTCTTTTTTAAATGGAGGAATTATGGATGCCTTTCCCTCTTAACCTCCTATTTTTAAAATCTCTTGATAAATTTCACGGAATCACAGATGGAACTTCCCATTATTTACTTTGTGTTCATTGCCTCTAATCCTGTCACAAGGCACCCCTGTAAAAAAAGTGTGGATTGACCTGCTTTACACCCTCCCTTCAGATATTTATACACATTGATAATATCCCCTGAGCCTTCTCTTCTCTGGTCTAAGCAATTCAATTTCATTGAATTCTTTTTAGTCTGTTAACCAGTTATGAGATGGCTAACATAGAGTAAGATTGCATTACTCTGATTTCCATCAGAAATTAAACTAAAAATATTAAATGTTGCACTGATGTTGCACTGTACTCACAGCAGTGTTGTCAAGCATTGCTCCATTGAGTAGAACCACAGCTGACCTGTGGTAATCACTGACTTTAAACAGAGCATAAGAGTCTAAAAACATTTTGCATCTGTGTCATTTGGATCTTATGCCAATGTGAAAGCACTAGATTTTTATAAACTTTATTTTAATGACTAGAATAGATTTTTCTAGTTCCTAAAATAGATAACCACCATAAAATGCAAATATGATAGTGAAAAACCTAACTCTTAGCACACAGAAATCTCTAATATTCTTTGGGTTATTCTTAGTGGTATTGAGGTCTTATAATTTTTTCCTCTTGATACCATTTAGGTTTGTTTAAAGTTAGGAAGTATTTCTGGGAAAAAAAAAAAAGAAAAGATAAATTGTTCCTGACAGAAGCAGAGGTATTATTTATTGCAATGAAGGTTGTTTTTCATATAACCTATAAGTATTCAATAGAAAATTATGTAAATTGTTAATGTATAATATATTTT
Organism: Rhynchotus rufescens; assembly: GCA_032273925.1. Classification (NCBI taxonomy): domain Eukaryota; kingdom Metazoa; phylum Chordata; class Aves; order Tinamiformes; family Tinamidae; genus Rhynchotus; species Rhynchotus rufescens. The sequence goes on along the minus strand of JAVCKT010030889.1, from coordinate 593 downwards.
CAGTTTAATAGACAAGGTATTTTCCTAAAGAAAATTGTTATTTTCATTCTGATTTATCAGTATCAGTATCCAGGCTGTTAAACTAAACATTCAATAAATAAATACATTCAATAAATAAATACATATAGAGGGTTAAACTAAACATTCAATAAATAGTAATATAATGTAAGCACACAGATCCTGTTTTGGTTTCTGCACATGCCTTAAGGTGCAAAAGAATTTCAAACAATTGAAATGAAGATGCAATGTAATGAGGGGGCTCTTAAATTATGCAGTGTTAGTGTTCTCTCACCTATGATTTTGTGACTGTTACAAGAACCTTGCCAACTGTGCTAAAGTAAAGTGGGATGACTGAGGAAGAGGTGGGTGGGGGCAAAATTTCCAAAAGAAACCAAGAAAAAAGATAGGGTAGGAGAGAAAAGAAAATAAAGTGAAATATGAAAGATCTGGGTGTACTAATTGAATGTCCCAAGGCTGTTTTTCATGGTGTATTACTTGGAAAAGATATGCTCTCACTCTAAATCCTGAAACAGAACTCATCTGAGAATGTGAGAGTTTTGCATGCATAAGGGGAGCAGTATTTAGCCCCATAT
>JAVCKT010030887.1:10084-23036 GCA_032273925.1 Rhynchotus rufescens | reverse complement strand
ACAGATGGATATCGACTGAGGGAGCTCAGGGAGGCAATGAGGGCATTAGATAAACATGCCCTTTGCAAAGAACTGGGCTATGAGCATCAGCACTTCTAACTGCAAGGCATTTGATAGCCCAAAAAAGGATGGTAGCAGCAAGCTTACCTATGGAATAGTGCTAAGACTTTGTGAAGCGATGGTACAACTACATCTAAGCTAGATGATTTGCAGAAGATGTTTGTTTCTAATGATAATGCTTCTTAAATTAGCTATATGTTCAGTCTTGAAAGCTTTAAATATAATCTAAAGTTTAAATTAATTTTATATGAGACAACAACAACAACAAAACATATAATTTACTTTTTTTTAGTCTACTTAAAATAGACTTTCTTGGAAAATTAGGATAATTATTGTTTCTTACAACTTACAAGTATTTTTCTTCACTACAAAAAATGGCATTCAAGCTGTTTATAAATACTTTGCTTATAGAAAGGAAAAGTGTTGACTTAGTAAGTGTTGACTGCTGCAGTCCTGAAAAGCAGATATTAAAAATATCTTATCCTTTTAGTGAAGAAGGAAGGAAAAAAAGAATGATGATTTGTAAAAGCAAGTTGAGACTTAAATTAAAATCCAGATCTCCCAAGAACACAGATATAGTGTTCTGACAAATTACTGTTAAGAAAAGATGTGCATGTTTTCCACAGAGAAGAGGTTTCTAGTACATTTCCTTTTTACATTTATCTTGTTTTTGATAAATGAGGCTACTTTTTGATAAATAAGGAACTTATGTACTAGTTCTGCAGCAGTACATGTACATTTACCATTTATACTGACACTTCCATGGAAGAGTAAGTATGAATGCTTAGATAATTACCCTATCATAAAATATCAAGAGAAAGGTGTTCCTTGCAGATGTGGTGATGGGATGAAGATGGGGTATTTTAGATGAGATTCTTGTATGTCAGGAATACATTTTTGCTATAAGGTAAATTTGTATTGTATTATACTGTGAGACTATTGTGCAGGTGCATTGCAAGGGCCTCACCAGTATGAACTATCTGACTGTTTGGATAATTTGGACCTCGACAGAACACCTGTTGGGTGCCACAAAGATGCAATCTTCAGCCTCATGCAGCAGCAAGATAGTGTTGCAGCCCAGGCAGTGAGAGGGGCAAGTGACCCCAAGCATGCTCACGTTGCCTGCGGGATCCTACCTGCCAAATAGGGCAGACTCAGCAATCCAGTTCCCATTCCACTCAGCAAATGGTCCTGGAGGAAAAGTCAAGTAATCAGTAACAAGCAAGGAAACAGCTAGCTTTCTGGAGATGTCCTTGGAGCTCCACTCAAAGGAATGTATCTCCCTCAAAATCCCATTTCTTCTTTCTTCTCTCATTAGAAAGTGTAGTTGCAGACCTTAAATAAAATCTCTAGAAACAGAGCTATTTGCTATATGGGGAAGTAAAAATAAAAGTAGTTAATTCACATGAACCACATTTACCATTTTAAGAAATATGTGGGACTTCGATAGTGAAATTAGGACTGCCTTGACAGGGAGTTGTCCAGCCCAGTATAAGTAAAGGTCAAAACTCCAAAAAAAGAAGGTAGTTGGATCTTCATATAGTAACAATGCTTATCAACTAAGATTGTACATTTAATTCTTAAAGCATGAACACAAGTTTTAGTCTTGTCCAGTATCTAGCTTCACTGGAGGACTGAAATGTGTATAGCTCTTGGTATTTCGTGTAGCTTGTGTTTTGGGGACTGTCTACCTAGTATTTTGGATTAATATATATGTCTTTTCTCTTTTATCTATATATCTCTATATAGATAGATATATAGAAATATTTTTTCCAACACTGTTTCCGAAAAAAAACTTATATTGCAAGTATTTTCTATCCATCCTATTACTTTGACACCTGTCATGAATGTCACAAGTCATGGATGTGCCCCAGAGTGATCAGGCAGAGTGATCATGCCAGTACAATTCAAGACCCGTATTGCCTTCACTACAATAGATTATAAGCTTTCCGTGGAACAAAAAAGCCCACTCTCCTAGCACTTATATTTCCTTGTTATAAGCAGATATGTCAGGTAATTAAAGATTAATTGTCGAATCTTCTCCATTTATGTGGGATCAGATATGTTTTTGTTGTTATCAGTAAGACGATGATTACATCTTAGAATTCTTTTCTTTTTAAATCCTTTGAGAATCTCTTCTTCCTGAAACTATTAAATTCATTGAATATTTATTGTGCCATGAGAACTTCATTTTCAGTGAGCACAATGGGTCAATATCTTGTTATGACTTTGTCAAGTTACATGAGCTTAAGCTCTTCAAAATGTAATTATTTGTACAATAGTTTCTAAGAATGTAGTCAGTTAGAATTACAACAGCCAATTTATTTACAAAGGATATTAGTCAGCCCTACAAAGGAATTACACAGAATATTAGTATTCAGATTATAGTGGCTTTCAGTAGAGCTGGAGATGATTAAGCTTGTATCTAAAAATGCTCGACCAAAGGGAGTATGCATTTAGTTTAGAAAACTCCATGAGTCTGAAAAGTTTTTAAGACATCTTTTTCCCTGCATGTCTCCAGATAGTTTCCTAAACTTTTCCTAAGGATCTAGAAGCACAGTTCTGACTTTCCTCTAGACATGTGCCCAAGAGAAATGCCGATTAGTTTATCTTCAAAGGGTATGCCAAAGGGTGAAGTAGTCATTCAAAAGGGATCAGTAATGAAGAGACCATACTCCTAGTATGCTTTTGACTACACAAATTATCTTCAGTGTGCTAGCCTAATGGACCCAGGATACTATCTTTTTCTTTTCTCTTTCTTCCTTTTCTCTTTTCTTTACTTTACTTTTTCTGATTGCTATTTCTCCAAGTCAAAACATCCCTGAAATTTTTACAGATACCTGAAAATCAGTGGCAGAACTCCCAGCATCTGCCTCTGAATTTCATCTTACATATGTACAAACCTTGAGTTTTCCTTTGTTCCAAAACAAAGAAATGAGCTGCATTCAAAGATGTGATCTGGATTGCAGTACTCTTAGGAGTTTGTTTATAACTTTGATTTTGTCTCTCTTATTTCATGTACTAATTTAGGACGAGATCTTATAAAAATTTTATCCAGTTGCTCTGCAGTGGAAGTCAGATTGCATTTTTATTGAATCTGTCCATTCGAAGTGTCCACTTAAGTTCTCTTATGACAACAATTCTAAAATTTGCTGCTCTCTAGTCCTCACTTATAATTTCAGAGAAATTTCATCTCATCAACTTGAGTTTCTGGGAAGGGCATGGTTTGAAGTCCTCAGCAATTGTTCTGTTCATTTTAAAATGTTACATTTCTTGTCATTGCCATCCTCCAGCTCATCAAAATATGCTCTTAATTTCATATGGAGGTGTTAATATAACATAATGGTAATATTCATTCGCCTCGCTCACTTTGGCATTTAAAAGTCTAGGTAGCCCAGAGGTTAAGTATAATCTGCTCATACAAAGTTAACTCTTTGTTATTTGGACAAAGTGGTGGAAATTTTTATGTCCATGATAAAAATGAGTGAAAATATTAAAATTTATATACATGAAAGGTTTAGAGTTAGTGTGCCATGAAGAAAAAGAGAAATGTCATTTTAGGGGCATTGGTGGGCAGGTTTCTCTGCTATGGCACTATCCTGAAGTGCTAATCCCCATCTTGTTGCAGGTCTATAAGTGCTCAGCAGGGCCCTTGACCCCACAGGATGCGTGGGATCCAGAGCTAGGGGAGCAGAAAACAGCCCTCAGAAGCTTCATGTGACCCCTAAAATAAACCCAGACACAGGCACTCGAGGTAGAACTGTGTTTTGTAAAATCAAAGCTAAAACTATTTCTTAGAAAGGTTTTTCTATATTTTATGTCAAGAATTTCCTTCAATGAGACTTAGGAATAGGGCTGTAGCAGATGTTTTTATAATTCTTTTGCACTGTCACTAATACCCATGCTATGTTTCTTTCTAGTTTAAGAAAATTATAATTAAAGCTGTTATAATAATGAACAGTTTTTTCGTAAGACTGATATTTTAAAATGAAACAAAAAATAAATAAAGCAAATTATTAAAATAGATTCTTTAGGGAATTAATATAATATTTTTAAGCAAGGGTTTTAGTGCTTAAGAGAATGCTAATGTCTTTCCTTAATCAAATCTCAGTTTAGAACTCTATTGTTTATAAGAAAGCCTGCTAGCAAAATAAAAGTCATGGGGAGTATATTAGTTCTGAGTTCTACACTGTCATGCAGCCATTAGAATAATGTCTGTTGTTCTAATACAAAATTTGTTATAGTTCTACTATCATGCACTAAACTTAACTTTTATTTATTTTGAACACCAATTCACTTCTTTCAGTATAGCCTCTGGGCCAAAGTTTTTCCTCTGTAGCCTGTAGTTGTTGACATACTACATAGATATGTGTCTCTTTTCCTCTTACATATGTAACTTTTATTGGTTTTATTTTGAAATGAGCAAGGACTTATGGTGAAAGTTTTATTTTTGTGCTATACCATTTGAACTTATGTGATGGAGCTGTCTTTCTATGACACCTGAAGGACAATCTTTAGGACTGCAGCTTTCTCCTTTTTGTATATATTTTCTAATCTATGCAATTACAAAGAAAAATCAGGTTCATGTTTTCCATGCTCCTATCATTTCTATGGGTCTTTAGTCCTAAAAACATCTTGTGTGGGGCACAGGAATATCCCATAACATGACTGGTAAAATTCTACTGAAGATCAACCTGTAAACAAATGGCCCAATATTGTGACAATGAAATGATAACAGCATTCTGTGGGATTTAGTAGTACGATAAGTCTGTTTAATATACTCATCGCCTGAAAAGAAAAAGTAAGTGCTTTAGCTGGAAGAAATTGCGTATGTCAGTGCTCGTGTAGAAAGGGATAAAAAAGACTTTAAGGATCTTGAGAAGAACTTTACTACCTTAAATGGGCCATAGCCATGAGGGCAGAGCAATGAGTATTTAATAATGCAGTGCCATGCACTCTAGAAGTAGAACAATTTGACCTTATTATATGCCTCTGAATTTTGAATATATTATGCACTTCATAAGTTCCTAGACATTAATTGCTGAAAACTAAGCAGAAACAACCTGAAGAGCTAGCAGACGTTTAAATGTGTAATGAATGATAATAAGGGATTGATAAGACGTACTACTTTCATTATACTATAACATAAACTGATGTATGATCTTAATAGGCATAGAATGCCTATTTAGTTCTCTTCTGCCCTCCTCAAATAATTCTTAACAGGTTTAAGGAGCATATGCAGAAATGGACAGTTGGTGGAAGGGACTGCAGCATGTAAAAACTGTCTCACAGAGACTAATGTCACAAGTGCGTTTACCTCAAAATGGGAAAGTTCAATTACTTATTCTATCTTAGCAGCTACTTCGCCCTGGGAATTTTTTTTTCCGGGTTAACAGTTCAAGGAGGCAGCTCAAAAATATAGGGTAAAGTCTTTGCTTCACTGAGATCATTCATGAGTTTTGCAGTAGATTTCATCCCTTTAAAATTGAAATATGAGATAATCTTTTGCAAAGCTGAGTGTGCAGCTATGTAATGATGGGGTTGTGTGATTTCCTGTGAGTGACTACAGCTCATCACTGTCTTACTGGAGATCTAAAATGAGAAAGCTAAATGGTGATCAGGAACTACTGCAGTGGGAGCCAATATAGTTCTCAGGGCACATAATAATTTTCATTAAAATAAAAACAGAAAGTGATCCAGTGATGTAGGATTTATCTTGTCTCTCTTATCTAATTTTATTTTTTCATAAAATTTTATTATTTCCACACTTTATTGAAATGTGTATTAGCAGGAATACCATATACAGATTTCTATATTATATCAGAAATGCACGTGAGTTTCAGTCCAGGGTATATTTTTCTTATTTTTTAACTGTATGTATGTTGCTCTAGGTGACCCTGCGTGAGCAGCGGGGTTGGACTAGATGAGGTCCCTTCCAACCTTAAGCATTCTATAATTCTATGATTCTATGAAGGTGGTTTTGTTTCCTTTGTTTCATTTTGTCTTTTGTTGTCTCATAAGTCTAGGTTTTGTTTAGTTGAGCTTTGGTTTTGTAGTGCCTGCAATTCTATAAAATAGTTCTAGTATTTTGACTGCTGTTACCTTGTGTATTATTGAAAACACCTCTGTTGAATGATATACTGGGTGGGCTGTTTCTCTTGTCCTTTCCTCAAGTCTATTGTTCTGTTTACCATCACTGGCACCTAGGATGTGGTAAACTGGAGGTTTTTCTAAAAGTTCCAAATCTTTCCTAAATTCTCTTCTTCAATCAAGGCTAGGATATGTGCTTTAGTGGAAATATAAGTTAGATGTGGCGTTTAATAAAGCCACTACCTCTTTTATGTTTTGATTTAAAGCTCCTATTTCCAGAATTGTTCAACTGAGCCATATATAGAAACATATACCTTGGACTGAAATATAATACTTAAAGATCATTCAGATTCAGCAATGTCCTTTAGGACCTAACTTTGCTCATTACATATTCTCTTTTCTTACAACTCTACTGCGGCTTTGCTTACTTCATCCTCTCTTTCCCCACTAGTATGAAAGAGCCATTTAAAGTTGGGTCCTAAATCAGATTCAAATATCCTCTGAATACAAAGAAAAAAAAGAAAAGAAAAAGAAGATCGGAAAATAGGCTTTGTGGTGGTTTTTGGGTCACTGGGAATATTTGAAGCCCCTGAATTTGATAAGGAATCAAAGCTGGGAGAAGATGCACCCCTACTTCTCTTTCACTACTGTAAGCACCACAGTGGTAGAGAACCATTCCCACTCTCAAGCATTCTGGGTTGTGCTAAAAGATACATCTTTGCCCTTCCTTTCAGAGTAGCCCAGAGTAAATCAGAATATTTTATCTTCAACCCGAAAAAACGTATTTGTTTTCTAAAGTAAATGTAGGTAATTAATGCAATTAATGTTTTTCACTTAATAGATAATGCAGTTATTTTCTAAGTTCGAATATAGTACTAGCCAGGATTTTAGGATGTTAAGTATCTCACAAATAAGGCAAATCTAAAGCATAGTAAGAACAGAGCATACATATTATACTGCTGTACACAGTGCACGCAGCAAATCAAGGAATGACTGAGTTGCTGAATGTACAGTAAGTTAGGTAATCTATTTTGCAGTCACCTGCAACTTATGTCATCTACAAATGCTTAAATGATTGATTATGTTTCCACATACACTGAAGCACTTCGCAGATACAGGTAAAACAGCTTCTTTCAGCAATTTTCAAAGTAATCAAATGGAGTTAGATACCTAATCCTTACTGACTGTTTTCCAGTTGAAAATTCTGTCTTTTCATTATATTAATTGATATTTTAAGTTTTTTCAAAATCAGAAAGCTATATCTAGATAATCAGAACAGGATACAATTCACAATTATAAATTCTAGCATGCTCTGTCTTTGACTAAAAGGTGTATTTTTTTCTCTTCTTCCCTGAGGGTAGAATTTAATTACTCAAGTTCACCAGAGAATCTGCTGAGAGCTGCTACTCAGAGGAACCAAAAAGTAAAAGACATCTGTCAATTATGTTATTTCATTATTATTTCTACCAGCAATGAATGTTGCCAACTGTTTCTGTCCTCTTTTCACACCAGGAAAAAGAATATTGTTATCAACAAAAATCTCAGTATAATTGATCTAGAAGATCCTGGTGCAGCTATGGCTGAAACTTAGCCCTTATCTTACTTCTTCAAAACATCCTGATTAGGATCATTTTTAATAGCTAAAATTGGAATGAGAGATGGCAAACGTGGTTCTATCTGTAAATCAGAGGAACATAATTACTGGGTTTTCACTTTCAGATACAAATTTTTTGTTCCAAACCTCATAGTACATCAGTAAAAAATCATTAGCCATTAACATGGTTTCTTTATGTCAAACAGCTTATAGCAGTTGCTGGGAGTGGCTCAAGGATCAGTTATTCATCTCACTCATTTAGATCATTCACCTGATTTGCAGTTTTTCTGTAGAATCAAGATAAGGCTGCTGAACTTATCACAAATATGATGTGGAGAGACTACATCCTGGAGAGAAGTGATTGTTGGCACCTATAAAATGTTATTACTGTATTTGGTACTTTGGTAGTAGAGATATTATTGCATTCTTATAGGGACTTCTACTGTTTAAATGAAACATAGGCATTTAGCTTTTTGTACCATACCTCCACTAGCACTAATGCATCCTTTAGGAACAATGATATTTTATTAGTTTTTTGTTGCTTTAGACCTTTGAAAATAAAATGTCCTTTAGAGAAGATAACAGTTGCTATATTCAGCAATTAAAGAAAGCATCTACCTTTCCAGGATAGGACTGAAAATACAGTTGTCTGAAAGTGAGGTCCACAACCTTCTGTATAAAGTTATTATGAGGAAATTAAAGGTTAAAGATTTTCTCCTAAGAAACATTATTAACATTTCAGTGTTCAGATATCAGTGACAGTTGTTTCAAATAGTTTGTTTAGTTTGTTTCAACTTTGCTGTCCTTAATATGTAGTGGTATACTCTCAAAATTGAATTTAATTTTATTTTAATTTTATTTTTATTTTATTTTTTGATTTTTATTTTATTATTTTATTATGATTTTATTTCTATATTATATTTCTATATAATTCTATGTAATATAATATATAATATAATATAATTCTATATAATTCTATAATATAATTCTATATTATATTTCTATATTATATTTAGATGGACTGTTATTAACCCTGTCTGCTGACTGTCATTGGCTCTCTCAGGTTTTTATGTGTTCTATTATGTATGAAATTACATTCCTTAACTCAAGGACAGGAATGGAATCAGATATAGAAATATCATATTATGGTTGCAGATGGTAATGTAAAGTCAGAGAAAAAACAGAAGTGAGCAGAAAAAGGACCTAAACTAGCAGAAGACTAACATATAGGTGCAAGGCTGACAATATATCCATAATTACTGTGGAACTGTTTAAATGCTGCAGTGGTAGTCCTGGTCGTATTGATTATTCTTATGAACACTTAAGCAATGTTTGTTAATGTTCAGCAGTTAGCACTGCATAGATACTTATGACAGGCACTAGTATTTGCCAAATTTATGAATGAGACATAACTTATTTATTTTGTTCCTTGTCTGTGCGATAACTGTTAATATACGTTGTCACTCCTTGCTCTGCAGCTGGGTTGCTGGTATCAATTAATAATGGTCTTCTGCTTTCCTTCCATTTTATCTAATTAGGAGCTTCAAATATCAAACAGTCTGATGTGATAGGTGTTCTGTCACTAGGCAAGATCAAGAAGATATTTATAGGTGGTATGAAGCTTCAAAAAGTGATTCAGTCCATCAGTGTATATATGACAATATCAAGCCCTAGCTCAGAATGGAGGATCCCATACCAGTTTTTCTAAAGGCAAGCCCTTTGTGTGAGGCATAATTTGTTCTCCCTGACCATCCAGGAAATATTCCCCAGAGAAAACTTCTTCACAGGCAAAACTGAGCGTGGTGGTTGAATTTTTTCTTTTTTTCTTCTTTTATCTTGACTTGAAATGAAAGCGTTGTGCATATGCAGCTCTTTCAGGTGCTTTATTTTCCTTTTCCAAAGAGGTAGCTGCATACTTTTCCCTCTTTTTTTTTTTTTTAATATATCTATGAAGCATTTATATAATTCTCCTTTAGCAAACATACACTCATTCAGCAAAGTAAAAGAAAGATTAAATGAGCGATTTAGAAAATAGTGAAATATCTTTTGAAAATTAATTTTGTTTTGAGTTGTGCAAGTTTTCTGAATCTTTTATTCTGTGAAGAGAAACATGTAAAGAGCTCTAAATATGTAATTGTGATTATAACAGTTTAGTCTTAGAATCTCAAAAACTTTCCAAATAGTAATTAATGGAAAGAAAGAAATTGAAGATGCCTTGTGGCTGCTCTGTTGTTAGGTGATGATTTTTTTCTTTTCTTTGACTTAATGGATTTTGTAAATTATCTAATTAGACCTGTAATATGTAATTTAAAAACACTTGATTTTCATGCAGAAATCTAGTTCGTATCAGAAGTACTCATTCATAGAAATAAATACTCTAGAGGCACAGTCCTTTACATGATGCATAACTTGCTATACTGTAATGTTCTTTTATTCTTGTATTTTTATGAGGAATGCAGTGTGTTGTAATTCAATATTTTTTATATTGTTTTGCAGAATGTGAAGTTTTCATGGTGCCAGTATTCTTTAATAGTCTCTTTTTGTTTTTCAGGTTGGCTTCATGAGCTAGGAAAACGTATAGAGTCTCCTTACTACGACAATAACACATTAGGAGGCCCATCGATCAGAAGTGCCTATATAGCTGCCCTGTATTTCACCCTCAGCAGCCTCACCAGTGTTGGGTTTGGAAATGTTTCAGCCAATACTGATGCTGAAAAGATATTCTCCATTTGCACAATGCTGATTGGGGGTAGGTACATATCCTAGCACACATGTAAAATGTTGTGAAGTAAGGACGAGGAAAACAAAAGCTGAAATTTTGTGACATTTCTGTTAAAAAAGAAAAAAAGAAAGTTGATTTAAAATAGTAAAGGAAAGAAATAGCTTTGTGGTTGTTATTTTAAATGAACTGTCATTTGTTTGGAAATATTTGGAAATATCTCCAGCCTTCATGACCTGAAAAGACTGCTGTAACTCTTCTCACCCTTCGATAAAATACAAACTCACCCTATTGTGGTAATTACTGAGCCAGGTGATAGGGGTGCAACTGTAGTTAGGTGACCTACAAGAGTTTTTCTAAACAGACACATAATTGGCGCCCGTTCAGCTCCAATTGGTTTACTTCAGCAACTCTTGGAAAGATAGGAAGGAGATGTGGGCAGCCAAAACCAAGTGCAAGCTGTTGCATATTCCCAACTGAAGGACCATCTCAGAGCGAATATTGTTTGAGCTATAGAAGTCTCTATATTTTCATGAAAAAAGCAACTTAATTATAATTAAGTAAATTTAATGGCAGCCGTGCTTCAGATAACATTAAAATTGCAATTTTTTTTTGTATTTCATATTCTTTTTTTCTCACTTATCCATGCTAATTGTTTGTATTATTATTATTATTTATATTAATTACCTTTTCCTGTTATTGAAGAAAATATTTGCTCTTTGTGGTCACCTCCACTCTGCTGAATAATTCGACACAACCAGTAGATTGGTGTCACCTGTAGCTCTTGGCAAGCCCAGGCCAGTGCTAGAGAAAACCAGTGTAGAAGATATTCTGCAGTTCTTTGCCTTCATCTCCTCAAAAATAAAAAGAAAGCAGGACTATTTCATAATGTGTGCTTCATACAACTCAGAGATGACATAATGCATGTGAAGGGCAAAAAGCATATCACTGTCACAGCATTCTCTCCAATATTTTTTTCTTGTTCCTAATTGTCCTGGAATTAGTAGCCAGTCTTTCTGCCATACAGTTTTTCTCCAAGGCTAGTCTGTAAGTCAGTGGTTGTCAGTTTTTCAGCATAAATTTTCCTGCCAGAAATAAATTGGCAGCTTGACACTCAGGTGTCGGAGAACAAGATGAACACCCTGTAAGCAATATATTTGCAGCATCCAGTGGTACTAAAAAATGCTCAGTGAATATTAGCCGTTTTCCCTGTCTTGAAAATGAGTAGGAGTAATATAATTAATCATCCAAGAATATCATCATTTTGATTTTGACAATTACATAAAAACACAAGGAACTCATCAATTATATTTGATGATGGCATAATGTTATATAACTTTAAAATATAAAGTGGCCTGTGAGAAATGGGAATTTCATTCTATAAAATCTGTTAGAATTAAGAAAGAGCTTTCATTTCTATTAAGAAATCAAGAGATATCCTGAGTAGGAAATTGAAAAAAAATTTTTTAATTTGATTTGGCAGAGATTCTGTAAACTTAGTAGAATAAAATATAAGAAAGTATCAAAGTATCCTGCATTCGTTATTTAATGGATTTATAGCTTTTTCATTTCTTACTTTATGGAGTGTTAGATCTGGTATGCCTGTGCACTGAACAATCATGAGGAACTAGTAGACTGAATACAATAAGAAGAAATGAAAACTGAACGGTAAAGTTACTCAGAGGCAAGTGGGTAGATTTTTGCTTTGGGAGAATCTAGGAAGCAATGAAAACTGAGCAGGATAATTGAAGTTCAAATGGAGATTCAGGTGGAGAAATTTTCGCAAGGAATGGTTTTTGGGTCCCTATTTAAGAAAATCAGAAGAATAGAGAAACACGAGAAAGGGGTTTAGCACCATGCACTGCTAACTCATGAACACAAACAGCAAACTCTATTAGAGACTAAATACAAACGTGTGCTACTTTAAAGTATGAGATATCTTCATTTCTTAAAGTATGTTTTGGTATGTAGCTTTGTGGACCTTTATTTTAAAATACTCCAATATAAAATGTAAATAAAGTCCTAAGAAAAATTCTGTATTAATTTAACTGAATGCATACCAAGAAATTTCATTATATTTCTACAATTATAAGTGTTGCCAGAAGAAAAGAGTTAATTCAGCAGATAAACAGCTTATATTCTTATTTTAGCCTTCTTTTCAGTATTTGTTCTAGTTATGTAAGAATTTGACCATTTAAACAATTATTGTTGTAAAGATAAACCATCTTATCCTATGTAATATTTCATTCTAAAATCAGAGAGAGAAGTTAATCATTAACATTTTAGCCAGAACTCCTAGAGCATCCAGCTTCTGTAGGGTATAATTCAGAACTATACTGCTCCTTTCACACAGCTTTAGCTTCCACTGTCCTATATTTGCCATGTGCTCTGAGGAAAGCATTTACATTGCATGTCTCGTGGAGGAACAAGAAGATTTCTTCTGCATTCAAGGTCACACTGGCCCACCTCCCGCCTTACCCTGCTGAGTT
>JAVCKT010030886.1:0-11153 GCA_032273925.1 Rhynchotus rufescens | reverse complement strand
TTACGATTTTGAGCACGTCTGTCCTAAGCCATGCTTATATATGGTTTGCTGCAATATTTTATTATGAAGTTCTATTTGAGTACCACAAAAGAAGAAAAATCTTGTGAGCCGATGTACAAAGGACTTTTTTTTTTTAATTTTGCCAGGAAAAAAAGAATATTTGCCAAGGCAAATTACGTTGTAAAGATTTTAAGGGATAGGACAGGAGTCTTAGAATAGCAAACTCTTTATTTCTTTGGTTACAAACAAGTGATCTTGGAACAAACTGTTTGCTCCTCTTGTAATTACTGGAGATCTGTATCTTAATTACCCCACTGTAATTATAAAGTAGCTTAAACCTTCATTAAGGGATAATCTGCTGTAGTGCTGGATGCACCTGAAGTGCTGACTCGGGGAATGGTCCATGCAGTGGTCCTGCAGGCCCCTGAGGGGGCTATGGGTGCTGTGTCTTACCTTGGTGTAACAGCATTTTCGAGCACCTTGCAGCTTTCTGCACTCAGCATTTCAGGGTTGGAACCTGCAGCCCCCTCATTCTGCAAGGGGTTATTCCCAGGGCTGCATGGAGCTTGATTAAATCTTTCACATTCTGGTTACTTGCGAAATAAATCTTTTACAAACTAAGTATTGGAGAGGGAAGTTGGATAATATCATGTCTATCACCGTCAGTGGTTTCACCTGAGGTTTGGTTTTATTCTGCCCTATCTGTGTCAATGCTGCAGGCAGAGTTGTCTGCAGGTAGGTAGGAGTGTGTGTAGCTTCTGCGGTCAACTCACCGAGTGTTCTGAAAAAGCAAGAGGGCAAACTATGAATTGGAGGTCTTCTGTAAATGTAAGATTGTAAAACAACAGCGCAGTTAACTCTGTGCATCTGACACGGCTGTTCCTGCTCCTGCTCTTTCTGAGCTTTCAAATGGTGCTCTCAAAAACTAATGTTGGGTTGAAAGTTTGGGTGGGAATTTGTTTGGTTTGTTGCAAAACTCATTCATGAACAAATTCATCTTCAGTTTTACAATTCTTATATGTTTATATGGTTGTCTATAAAACTGAGCTGAGATTTTCAGATCCAGAGAAATATGGGCTCTTATTTGTTCTTACAGCAATCTCCTGCAGTGGCGTTAATCATCCTTGAGGTAGTGATACAGCCTTTGGAAAAAGCGTGGTCTGGCTCTTAGTTTGTGAATGAATTAAATATTGTTTTCCTTATGCTCTTGGGAAGCCACAGGATGCACATGCCACTGCTTGGTGAAATTATTGATATTATATATCAGTGATATTGTGCTGTCGTGTTTGTAAGAGCGACTGTGAAGCACGGGTGGGTGATTAGCACCCGCGTTGGGTGCAGTGGAAGGCGGTCCCCAAAACCCAAGTGGTGCTGAGAGGCTCCTGCCATAGGGCAGGGAAGGAGGTACCTCCATCCTAAGGGGATTGACCTCTAGGTGGATTCTCTCACTGATCTTGTTCATGAAATTGGTTTCTACAGGGGGTATGGTCAGCAATCTAGAGTAAAAGCAAGTGTATTTCACTGCTTCCTATCACAAAAGCATCTGTTCAGATTATCCGATTCATGGTGGAATTGAGTTTTATGGGTGTAAATGGGTTTCAGAAGTAGCCTATGAGAAATGTTGCGTGTTTGTACTGGTGAGTTATCCATAGCTTCTGAAATATCTGTAAACTACTCCTAGTGGTTATAAACTGAACATTATTGGAGGTTGTAGGTCATAGTTTATGAGGAATAAACTCAAGAAGCTACAGTAATCCATTTGTATCTTAACACTTGTTAAAAATGAAATGCTCAAGGGATTTTTTTTTTTTTAAATCCAGATTTTTGTGGTCTGTACTACTGTTAGACTCACCCTGTTTTTAGATAAGTTGTTTGCATGATAGAAGATATGAACAAATCTATTGACACATCTTTTGGTGAGATTTGTGTTGAAGTAGCAGTAACCTAATTAAAAGCATGTACAGTGTGTGGGCTGTATATGACTGAACTGTACATGTAAAACCTTCTCCTCTTTTAATTTTTATAATTTGTAACTTGGCTGTGAGGAAGCTATCTGGAAGAGTAGTGTTTAGGGAAGAGACTGTAAGTGCATCATTACAAAACAAATCACAGGTCCTCATCTGAAGGCTTCAGCTGTGGAAGATGAAGCTATTTGTAAAGTAAATACATCTATAACAGTTGCATTTAACTGTTTTGATAACTTGGACCAAGAGGTTAGAGCAAAATATTTTCTTAGTCAGTCTCCCTATTTTGTGAGCCGCTTTACCCAGATTCAGGATAATAGCATTTTTTTTTTCCTTTTTGTGTAGGTGCCATAGTGGCAGATGTTAATTCCAGAGCTTCTCCAGTTCCTCTTTTAAAAAAACAGAGTCTCCACAGTGCAGGAAGAAGAGCTATTAGCCCCTAGCCTGTTAGGTAGAATGGTAACAGTCTTTTCTCCTTTATATAGTGACTTATATAATGCACGAATCCTTTATAGAAACATAAAACCTGAGAAGCAGCAGTTGGTTCAACTTCACTATTTTGTTTTGTTTGTCTATTTTATAATTCATACACATCGCAAACATGAAATTAAATTCAAACAGGCTAAAATCTCAGATACAATAACAGTCTGCTACTACCTACAGGCTTTTCCCACTAGAGACGGATGCCCAAATTGATGTGTTTACTATAGCTGATACCAAGAATGAAACAGAAATGTTGATTCTTGTTTGGAGAAAGAACAAAACTTACTTGACTTCATATTTGTTTTCATACTTAAATGTACTTCATTCATAGACTTTAAATCCAGCCTGTTTTATGGACAAGATGTTAAATATGATAATACAAGGATCTGTGGGACTGTTCATGATCAGAGTGCAAAAGTGCTTCTAAAAATAAATTGTTTCTTAGTTCTCTAGCTGAATACTTAAAATGCTGTTGCTTGCTTGTTTGTTTGCCTCCTTGCAGCTTCAGATACCAAGCTTAAAATGGAAGAAAATAACTTATTTCACATTTGTGTTCTGCCTGATTTAAATAGGATACTTTACGCAACCTTATCTGTTATAACCCTTGAGTTGGCAATGAGATACGTGGCTGCTTCCTTTCTGAGAGCATCAGATAACAGAAATAGAACTAGTGCATTTTTCTTGCACAAAATTGCATTTGTAAGAGCTTGTATTTTTGATTAAGACAGTGGTTAATTATATGTCTCAATTTTATTTCAGCTTTACTCTTGGAAGCTCAGTCAACACCTTTTCAAATAACTCCTTCAACCATGGCAAATATTGTGAAAGGCCTGTATACACTAAGACCAGGTAAACAAGATTATTCTTTTTAGGATTAGCTCACATTGTGCTTCTCGGATCATTTCCTAAATATGTAGGCACTGCCTGTATAATGCATATGTAAAAGAAAAATTAAGATCCCGTGCTTAGCTGAACAGTTTGTAAAGGCCCTGGCTCTGCTTACTGCCCGTCTGTGACCTGCACAAGGTAGAATAACCACATGGATATCAAAATCTTTCAAACCAACCAACCTCTGCCCTGAAGACACCAAGGAAACATTTTCTTAATGCTGCTGCCATCTCTTAGTTACCATGATGTGAGAGGAAGACCGTGTCACAGCTGTGATCTGTTTTTCCTTTGGAATCCCAAATATAACAAATAGAAATGAAGATGAGAAAAGTTGCCCCTAGAGCAAAAAAGCTTTTTTTTTGTATCTTTTTTTGTAGTGCATTGTTCATTATTTGCAAGCTAGGAATGTTACAAAACACATAGATAAATCACTTTTAGTAGGTAAGCTGCGTTTGCATACAACATTAAAAGTAACACCCCTTTCATCACCTTAAAAATATTCAATAGGAAGGGAGTGGAGCGTGTGCCTGTAATTGTGAAAGGGACGTTTCTTTGGAAAGCAGTCCAGTGCAGTGTTGTGGTACTGCACAAGCCCACTGTGGTGGCTGGGCCTGTGACATCCTTATTGCCTGTTTCAGGTGATGCCCCTCGTGCTGTTTACTTAACAGGTAGACGTTAGTTTGGGTTCCTGTCACCCATCTGATCACCCATATTGAGAGGCTGTCCTATAAGATCTTTAACCTTAAAGCTTCTTCCCAATCTTGTGAAATCTACTTTCCATGGCCTAGTAGAAAGATCCATGATACTGATTTCTGTTCAGCTTTAGCTCCCACTTGCACAGGTACAGGTTTACTTTTAATTACCTGTTCCTCAGACTTTTCAGCCTCCTAAGGTGCTGAATTTATTAATTTCTATGGCCTTTTTTTTTTAAGCAAAGTGCTAAACAACACATGAACCGATTTGGTGCAATTCAAAGTGTCTGGATTTCACGTTTTTAACACGACACACATATTGTAAGTCATGCCATAGAAAAATGGAAGGCCTCTAAAATACTTTTTCTGCTTTTCTGAGTTTGAAGGTTTAACTTTGGAAAGTCTTTCTTTATATCTTTGAGAACAAATAATTTAGGTTAAAAATATAAGCTTATATAACTTTATGTAGGTTCAAGTTCTGAGCATTATGTGCAAATTCCCAAACACTGCCTAGTAAGATTCACAATAAAATCAGGAGTTAGTGTTGCTTGCGATGAACGTATCAGTGTTTTAACTGCTTCAGTGAGGTATTTGGCATCAGGTTGGGGCTTTGTATTTTGCTAAACAAGATTTATCTTCTCTGTAGTGGTTTTTAAATGCTGTGTGCAAAATAAGTACTCAGGTAAGAGCAAGTTTGAGTTATGTTCAGGTGATAACTGGGCTTTATATGGTTGATCTGAGAGCTAACCTATGAAGAACAGCTATCATTTTGGAATAAAGTAGAATGTCTTCGGTTAGAGTTAAAGAAAGACTATTAGAACAGAATGTAACAGTTTGGTGTTGCAATATGCACTGTCTCTCACAGAGCTGCTGCATTTTTTCTTTTTTTAATTTTAATTAAAATTTAATCTCTCATCTATAATAATCAATATTATAATATTATAATAATATTATTATTTATAATAATATTTATTATAAAAGAATATTCTTTGGTGCTGGCCCTTGAGAATCAATTCCAAAACAATTGGAGTGGGAGTTTGTCTAAGGCAGCAGCTCTGAAACTTTCCCTCTCTTGTGTTCTTCTCAAGAATGCGAATGTGAAGGGAGAATTTTGATGCTGTCTTAAAAATATTCTATTTGCAGAACTTTGGAGGCCCAAAGCAGCTCCCTTCAATAGGCAAATTGCCTTAATGTGCAAATTATCTCTTTATGAACTGACCTGTCATCTTTCTTTCCCATTAGGAATAAAGCTATTAAAGAATTTCTTTATTAGAGCATTTAATGCAATATAAAACTTTGTGGATAAAGAACTTGTAAAATACCAACTTGACTCTTAAGATCTCATTGACTAAAGAGTAAATGATCCAAATTGTCTGACCTTTTTAATTCTGGAGAGTGGACTCCAGTTAGGACATGCCTCAGAGGAACCCTTTTGAGGAATCCTGTATCTTTTCTTATGACTGTGTGATGCCAGCTTTGTTAATATGCTTCCTGGTCAAAGAGGGGATTATTGAAGCTTGCTTTATCTCAATCAGTAATCATCTCTTACTAGATATAAACTTGCTATTTGCCTTAGTGAACATACTTAAAAGTGTTCCTTTCTTCCATGTGAAGAGAAGATGTAAAATAACTGTTGTAGTCTCCTAAAAATTTGCATTTAAAACTCTCTGAGCATTCTTCTCAGAACTTCTTTAGCAATTGCTATAAACCAAGTTCTCTGCTTTTGCTTGGTCTTTTCTGGGTCTTCTACTGTCAGCCTAGAAGGCGACTGTCTTGTTGCATTCAGTGCAGTAGAATTAGATCTGCTGGGATATCTGTTATTCTGTAGCTGAATGCCTAGAGTTTAAAATTATCTGAGTATTAAAGTATTCATTGCCGGGAGCTTTGGTAAATCTTCAGCAGAGAGAACTGCCTCAGTTCATTTGAAGTGGCAGAAGGAGAACAAAGATTGTGTGGTGATACAGCCATGGTTTCTAGAAGCAGGGCTTGGGAAGGGATGTGGAAGCAGAGCCAAGAGAATCCACACGAGCAAACAATTTCAGACGAGCGCGTTTTCAGGGTAGGTTTGCTGTGTGGTGGTGCCTGCCCTTGGGATTGCTGAGCTCTGCAATCAGTGATTGCAATGATTGAGGTTATCTGCACGAGTTTGTTGTCATCAAGGTGCAATCCATTGCTTGCTGTGCCTCACAAGGAGCACAAGGAAAAAAATCTTAATCCAGACGTAAACATCTGATTTTAACAGTCTGAATGTTTGTTCTACATTTAAGAGTTGGGTTCTGAGGTCTGGAAAGATGTTGAGATTGGTGCCCAGAGCCTTTGTATTTTAACCTTATTTATGTTTAAAAGGTAGGGATAATTACTGTTATGAACTAATAGCATTTAATATTTTGTTTTGCCGTGACAAATAGCTACAAAAGTGAAAGACTTCAAAGAACAACAGCTGCATAGCTTTAGTGCCAGTGGTGATGCCCACTTTTGGTGGGAAAGCTGACAAAATAGACATGTGCTTCCTTCCCCCCCCCCCATGTGTAATTCAATATCCTAAAAGTTATTTAAAATAGACCAAAAGTACTAATTCTTTTCAGATTATAAATTTTTTTATGAAAAAAAAATACAAACTTTTACATGTTTTATTGTTGTTTCTCTCTTGCAGAATGGGTACAGATGGCACCAGCTTTATTTTCAAAATTCATCCCAAACATTCTGCCCCCTGCTGTGGAATCTGAGCTTCAGGAATATGCTGCTCAAGACCAGAAGCTCCAAAGAGAGCTTATGCAGAATGGGTTTACTAGGTAATAATTATTGGCCTTCAACGGTAGTTGTCCTGGACAAGGCAGAAAGTGTAAAAATGGGTTCCCTGAAAAATACTAAGAAATATTCTGAGTTAGTCAAAAATATGCAAAACTCCATATCTGAAATGTGCCTAAATTACCCTGTACAAACTGATTGGATGATAGCAAGAGGCAAAAGATCAACAGCTTTTATTTTTTCATGAAGTCTGTCGTGATTCATGCCTCCTTGTGGTTTGACAGAACTTTTAAATGTCAATCATTCCTTCAGCCTTGTACCTAGTTCATTTATTTTCTATAGACTGATAGTTGGATATTTTTTAAATGATGTTTTTGAAAATGACCCTTGATTGCCCTTCCCTATCTCCAGGGCTGTTTAAAACAGTGCAGTCGATTGTACTGTTTTTATTATTTATTTTTAGTATTTTAAATGGGCATTTCATTTCTTATTGAGTCTTGAACTGGAAAAATGAACAAGCAGAGAGCAGAAAATGTTATTTAGCTCTGCTGTTTGTGTAGAACAGTGACTTATGCTGTCTGCTCTTTCACTGAACTGCTTAGGCAGAAGCACAGCACTTTTGTCACAGCACTTCAGCTTCTGCAGTAGCCCTGACAAACCAGGAACAGGCTCTGGAAGGTTCTGTGCTCTGTTCCTGCTGGACTTATTTCTATCTGGCGAGGGAAAAGGAAATTCTTCAGCTTTACTGTCACCAGTGGAACAGTGAGAATCAGGTCCTGTAGTCTGAGCACTCGCCTGATAGGAATATGGTAAATGTTAAACCTGCTGCTGGCTTTCATGCTCTGACTTCACTTAAGTGCTCATCTCTTAGAAACTCTATGAGTCAGCTTCAAAACTCATTAACATATAAAATGAAAATGTTACTGTAAACCCACCATTAGTAAAGTAGGAGAAAGAAAGCAAGCTGCTTTTGTTCAGTGCCTTTCTGTAGAAAAAAACTTGGTTTTGGATGGGTTTGTGTGTGAAATAAGACATTAAAAGCTTAGTCGTAAGAAGTTGGGCCGAGAAAAATGTTTGGCTTGAGAAGCAGGTTAGAGATATTTTGAAACCAAGATACGATCAGTGTCTTTCTTCCTGCTGTTTCCTAGGGGTGACCAGTCACGTAAGAGAGCTGGGGAAGAGTTAACTTACAGTAAGTATGAGTCCTGTGCTCTGTATTTCATCAGCTCTGGCTGTAGTTCATACCAGTAAGCAAGAAAATGCAATTTCTCTGCATGTGTTTCTCTAGCAGGTATTTTTTCCTCTTGAACTGTCCCGCTTAATTTTTATTATAAACCTGATTTCCTTTTATGATAGAACAGACCTTGCAGGCATGTGGACAATGCGTAAGTGTACCCAATAAACCTAGGCTCAGCTGAAAGTAGATGCAGAACAGTCTGCTGAAGTATTCTCAAAAGAGTAAGCAGAGCTCCTCTATCAAATTGAGGAGTGTCAGATGGTCACTGTCAGACATGGCTCTGCAGAGGTGCAGTATTCAATATTTATGAGCAAATTTGGGAAGGAATAATGTGGACACACTGAATGTGAATTTTAAGCAGGCCTTGCAGTGTGTTGTGGTCCCTTGCAGACTGGGCGTACAGGTAATGATGGACCTTTGGGTTTTGGAGTGGGAAGGGGTGTTAAGGGCTGCACTTTGGCATGCAGCCAACTGGCTGCTGACTTAATTGCCAGGATTATGAGTAATGCTACACACTGCTGGGGGGAAGAGCCTGCCTGACTCTGCCAGGCTCCCACAGCCACCCCTTACGGTAGGAAGATACCCTGGCTACTGATTTTTCTGCTTTGTTTATGCCCGCAGCTGAGGTCTTAAAGAGCATAGTTGCCCAAAGTATTTACCTGGTCTGTGTACTCTGTGCTTATTTCTGTATATAGACAAAAGAGAAAGTTCAGTGGGGCTGTGCTGCTCAACTTGGGATGGTCAATTACGTCTCTCATAACCTGAGCTGAGATGCTGAAAGCTGCAACTTGTTTACAAATTCACAGGCTTACAGGTTCCAGAGTCTTGCAGCAGAGAAAATCACTTCCAATTGTAAATGAAGTTTCTTGCTGTTGGTTTAACTGGGAAGCTCTTCACTTTATTCCCTAATTTCCCCAGTGTAAATTGGGGATGGAATGAGGAACAGGAAGACATGCATGAAGGAGGGGTATTTCCATTCCCAACTGGCTGCACTATTTCACTTGCTCGTATTTGATGTGCAGTCAGTCACTAATTCCTTATGACCTGGTTGTATCTTCTGTGCTGAGTAAATGGCTTGCACAGCAGAAACTCTATTGGCTGGTATGCTCTAGAACTGCGTTTTGCAATAAGGTCTTCAGTGCTTTTCATTAAGTACCTTTGTGGGTTGGGTAACGGTGTCAGTTCTGGTGCTGCTGTTAATCTTGGTTCATTTTATTGCATTCTTTCTGGCTATTTTCCTACTGTGCTTTAAGCAGGGTGCAATCACTTTATGTCCTTCCCTAAAATGTCATACAGCATTGAGCTCCTTGCTACCATCTCAAATAAATGCCTGTTTAATTGATACCTGAGCTTCAGTTTTCACTGTTAATGTTTTGCAGAAAATGTTTTTAGGATTGTTAAGGGGGAGGTGAGACTCAAAACATGAGGTGAAAGTTTAATATGAGAGAATTCCTTCAAATTTTTTATATAATTTCAGATGGCTCGTCAGCTTGTGCAAGCTCCAGGGGATACAGATAGTGAATATACTGGATCAGCTTCTATTCCTAGCCAGAACAGACACTGGAGGAGCACAGGTGGTATCCGGAGCCTCCTTTGGCAACTGCTGATGCTCGAGCTCTGACACGAACTATGCCTCGAAGAAGAGTTTTGGACTTTCTTCTTTATATAATAAAATGTCAGTTGCTGCTACAATTGGAATGACTTTGAAAGACGTGATTCCTTGGTCTGGTCTCTCAATCAGTTCTTGCTCTGCGATTTTGTGAGGAATGCACCTTGAAAAACAATCCTTTCAAAGTGGAAATGGGTAGCCGAAATCAGCAGCTTCCAAAAGTGTTAGAATGGAAGAACCTTTTTTGCACTCTTTTCTTAATATTAAGGACATTCTTAAAACTAGTTAACACATCAGTGTATTAGTTTTTAAACTTTAAGGTATTTTCTGGAGCTTTTACTTAAGAATAAAGTTTCATTATTTTGCAGTATTTGTTCATTAGTATGAGAATGATGTCACCTTTTAAGTGTTGGTCCCATATAAAGTGTCTTCTGTCAGGGAGTTTTAAATTTCAGATTTTCTTTTATCTGTTTCTTTTTTTGTAACTTTCTCTGTTTTAAAATCTGTTTTCCTATATGTTTGTACTCTGTGCCTTCAGCTTGTGCACTTTGCTACTTTATAGACCATATTTTGTTACTGCAAAACATGTTCCTGGGGGAAAACTTCTGATGTGAACAAACATGCTGCAAAGTTGCACTTTCTCTTGCATCCATAGGAGATGTTTAGGAAGGAAAGATGAAAAGTTGAATTTGCCACTGTTGCTAACAGGACAAAGGAAGTTTGTCCCTTTCTATTTTTCACATGGTGTTTAATGCTGGGGCCACCCTTGGAGAACCCCCCTTGGTAACTTTTCATGGCTTTCTTATTTGCAGTAGATGGAGATGCTTTATACCATGTTGTGCAGGAACCAGTGTCACGGCTCAGTTCTGCAGCGTGGGCTGGGTGCTGTTTCCCAGTCCGCAGAGCTGCCCTGGCCCTGGGAGATGCCCCAGACCCCTGGGGACCTCCTGCGCCCTGTCTCTTGTCCAGGGGATGTGACGGGGTGACACGGACGTGGTCAGCGTGTCACCACATTGGGCTGGCAGGAGGATGCAGCAGAAGCAGTGAGTTATGGATGTCACATAATGCATCCATATATTCCCAGCACACCCCCTGCTCCAGCCTTGGATGAACTCAGCTGGGATCCAGCCGAGGAGACCTGAGTCCGGTAGATCTGGACCTGAGGTCTGCATCGTAATGACTATAACGCAGCTTTTAATCAGTGCTGTGGCTAGTGCAGCTCATCTGTGAGGGGAGAAGCATACTTGAAAGAATAGCTTGACTACAGGTTTTTTTTTATTATTATTTTTTATTAATGGGTGACTATGGATTTATTTTTATCAGCTTTAATTATAAAGAGACATTAGTTGGTTATGCAAGATCTTTCTGAAGTGAAACAGAGGTTTGTTCAGTTTTGCCTCTCAGCTTATACCTATATTTAAAAAAACAACAAAAAACCAACCCTTTATGCTTGCAAAATGCAGGAAAAAAATAGATGCGGCAGGGAGAAAATTCCTTTTTTTTTTTTTTTTTTTTTTTTTTTTTTTTTGTTT